>VXBC01011277.1:22071-77721 GCA_013399945.1 Ploceus nigricollis
AGGACGAGGATTCAACATAAATCATTAAATTAGCCTGTTTTCCAGATGCCAGAGCGATAGCCTGAACTGAAGTGATAAGGAAGAGCTGATATAAAAGGGCAGGTATTTAAGTCAAATGTGCAATTCATCACTGAATACTTTCCTTTTGTGCATATGTATAAAGGGAGACAGTAGTCTGAATTTAAGAGAATGGTTTTGTTTTAAACTTCAATAATAACATTCAGTATTCACTACAAAAACCCAAAATAATAATGTAGTCCAGGCTAAAAGCTGCTGTTATTCAGGATATAGGGAGCTCCCAAAATTGTGCGAGTTTGCTGGGAAACTTTTGGACTTTTTACTGAAAACCTTATTTTAAAATAATGTTTGTAAACTCCTCTTTGTTTGTTTGTTTTTTAAAAATCTGTAACACTATAATAGAATGGATGGGCCCAAAAGCGCATGTGTGCTTCAGAATTTCATATCTAGAAACAATATCATACAGAATTATCGATAGATATATTCCTTTACACCTGTAAATTCACGAAATATTTTCAAGACAACACAAAATTCAACTTAAACAAGTTCTTTCTTTCCTCAGAACTGTACTATATATAGGTACAACAAAACACAGAGCTACTATGACATCAGTTTTACTGTAATGGTTGAGTTTTCAAAGCATGCTAATTTTCCTTTTCTTGTATTTCCCAATCTATTATAGTCTTTTTAATGCATTGCAAGAATGGTGCAACCTGAATGATGCTGTTCTGGTTTAGAGTAGGACATTCTTAGACAAAAAGGAGAGGTGGCCATTCCACTAGTCCTTTGGAAGTTTCCCATCTCTAAAAAAGGTCATGTCTTTCACTTACTTTAAATTCACACTTAAGAATCCAATGGTATATTCTAGGTGTGTTTTTTTTTTAAATAGTTACTGTTTTCTTTATTCTGTATCTGATTTATATAAGTCAGAATGAGAATAATTTGCAGTTTCATTGCTCTTAAATAACTACTACAGAGGGAGATTTAATTGGGGATTATAAATCAAGTTAGTTATTCTGTAGCCATTAGCATCCTACATTAAGTCTCAGCTGTGAAACAGAACAAAATTCTTCTCACCAGCTGGGGCAGTTGTGTAACTGGTTCAATGTAATGTAGGCATTTTCCCAGGTTTCCAAACAGCATCCAGGGTAAAACAATACCCAGGGCAAAAATAAGACAGATATAAATCTTATACAAAAAATTTATAATACAATGTTTAGGCCAAAGTATTATATGTAAAAGAATATGCTGATTTATTCCAGGAAATAAATTTATTCTGTAAGTAATTTTTAAAGTTTCAATTTGCCAATTATTCAAGCAGTCCCTCTTTGTTTCTTTTTTAATCTTGATTTAACTATGTAATTGCTGAATTGGAAATTTCCAGTTCCTTCTAGCTGACCTGCTGTCACCTAAGAGTTTACTAGTAATTGAATTATTGTCATAATTGAATTTCATTACCACTGTACAATGAAGACCAATCAAAGAATAAGGAATACCACAGAGCACATTCAATTTTCTAATACATTCTAAACATAATTTTTCATCAGTGAAGCATGTAGCTCAGCTTCTGACTGAGGAAGGAAGCTGTCTGATTTGTTACTCTTGCCCTGGATGATGCCAGCAATATCACACTTCCATATACACTAAATTATGTATATTTTTATTTATTGCTAACAGTTTGGCTTTCAAATATCACAAAACCCATTACTTTCAAATACACTATATTGTGCATATTTTTATTTCTTGATAACATTTTATTTGCTTTTCAAATATGACTAAAATCATGATAAACATCTTTGAAACAGATTTAGAAAAAATAACATTAATTCTCTAGAAACTTTATGTGTTAGTCATGTGATCACAGTTTACTGCACTTCATTCCTAATCTAATCATTTTGAACAGAATTATTCTGAAGGAATGTGTTAGCCATGTCATTATACAGCTTTTAATAAGTAGGTTAAACATTATTCTAAAAATAAACTGTTGAAAAGTAGGTAAGGCATATGCTTCTAGAAGAGAACAAAATTTTTACCTTTGGGACTACTAGGTGTAAGGGATTTTTAAAACTCTGTGTTACTGGATATACATGATTGGTAATATTTAGAAAATATTTATATATGAAATTTATTTTACAAGATCTAATTACTTGATCAGAATAGAAAAAAAAATATTAACTTTTCTGTATTATAGTTTAGTGCTTTTAGAAATATGTTACAACTGTACTCTGTTAATGTTGGCTGTGACATAATTGTAACAGATATTCTTGCTTACTCTCTAAAGCTGACTGCAGCTGAATAACTGAAGAAATAGCAATTTCTCCCTCAATAGCTGAAAATGATGAATCTAGTTTAACAAAAATAGTCTGAATATTTATGNCATACTGCAAGATCTGGCATTTGAAAAGTTGGATAATATTTCAGTAGTAGGAATGTACAAGCTTGAAGAATACAATTTTCACCATTCTTTTTAAAATGTTGTCGTTCATTTAGTACCATTAAACAGATGATATCCCTCACAGCTGTAGCAAAAGTTTGGCATAAGGAAAAGAGCTTTTTTTTTCCCTCGTTTGTTTCAAAAGCTGCAGTCAGCCAGAGGGTTATAAGGGAAGCACCTTCAAATTCAGCAGATAAGAATCCAAATTATACTCAGGGGAAAGTACTGTGTTGTAGTTCCCTAGTTACAGACGGTGCATTTACTAAGTAACCCCAATTCTTTTGAACTAAAGACTGTTTGAAATTTAAATCTCAGGTGAAAGAGTTACAGACTAGGATACAAAAATAAAGTGTAGTAAACCCATTTCCACTTTTACCTAATTAAAAAAAATAATAGTAAGAACACGGACCTGAAAGGTGATTGCAGAGTAGGCAATCCCAGTATCTCAGAGAAATGTGCAGAAAATCTCACAGTAACCAGCAACCAGCACTGTATGGATGCGGCCACCAATGCTGACTCACCTAGCCTTAATCCCAACCTATGTCATTTCTTCTCTTGGTCAAAAGAGTTCTGTTAAGTCAGTACTGAATTTTACCATCAGCAATGGGATACAAATTTCTCAGACCAAAGTTAACTGTACTATGAGTGCTGTGGGTATTAGGGACAGGGATTTGAGACTGCAGCAGGACACTGCCCTCAACAATGGCTTGGTGTAGCAAGGGGTGCCCTTGCGGCAGGCATTGCTCAGGTTTGTTGCTAAATCCTAAAATGTGAGTGCACGGGGATTAGACTTGGCAAAATATTTAGGCAATAAAGCAAGAATAGGATAAGAAATAAAAACCCCCTGGTTCCCTAATAGAAGGCATTGTTGTGGACTTGTTCCTTTTTATGCTGTTTTTTCATGGAAAAAAGTACAGAAACTGGAGGAAGAGAAGGGTAATCTGGAAAAACACACAAATAATTGAAGTGTTCCCACTGAAAATCAGAGGTCTTAGGTGGGGCTGCATACTCCTCTTCCTCCTCCAATAGTGATGAGGGGGTTTTATTGCCTTCCCAGGTATAAGCAGTTTAATCACAGTTACTAAAAAGAGCAAGGAGAGGAGAAGGCAAATAGGTCTGTCTGAGGCTGTCCAAGGCATGTGGCTGGGGGAGTCCAGCTCCTGCCATGGAGCCTAAGTGGCTGCAATGATACCTCAGCCCC
Organism: Ploceus nigricollis; assembly: GCA_013399945.1. Lineage (NCBI taxonomy): Eukaryota > Metazoa > Chordata > Aves > Passeriformes > Ploceidae > Ploceus > Ploceus nigricollis. The sequence continues at coordinate 25,725 of VXBC01011277.1, forward strand.
TGCCCCTGTACCCTGCTGGCATTACACAGTCTGGTAAGGAGCACATAAGGCCCCAGAAAACTCACTTGATGAGACTTCTAACAGGGCTTATGGTTGTTTACATATTCTGAGTAAGAGGCACAGGAGAAATACCAGCAAGATATTCTCAAGAGGTCAAACAACAAAAAAGGCTTTACTGGCAACTTTAGGAAATCAGAGAGCTTTGGCAAATTCACTCAAGATAAAGCACTTCTCAAAGCATTAATTTAGAAAACTTTAAGCCCATTTGATTTTAAGTTAATCAAAAATTCCAAGAAATCATTCATTTTAAAACCTAGCTGTGGTGGCTAAGTGAAAAGACTACATAAAATCAAGTTGTATGAAGAAAGCCTGTCTGGATTACTGATTTTCTCTTTACAACATAACTGAGACACTCTGTTCACTCTTTAGACCACTGAGGTATACTGAATATTCATTAGACTATGATATATGCAAGGACATTTAGAATATTTCCTCCTCTGGAGACAGTATCTAGATTAGAAAACTCTAGCATGTTTTAGCAATTCCCCTCAAATTTACATTTTGTACCTATTGAGAGACTAGTCTATTAATTCAAGCCAAAACTGTTTACTGTGTCACTAGCTTTTCATGTTACTGCTCCAGTGTGAAATAAAAGAGCTGAAATTAATATAATTTACAACATTGTACACTTTAAACACATAATTGTTTTTTTTTTTTGCTCTGACTGCACACTGCTAATAAAGGACAATGCTGCTCAACAGAAAAATTAAATTAATTTTGTGTATATTATATTAATCAACACATGACATGCTTATTATTTACTAAATTCCAAATGTTCAACAAGTCTGTTCTGATAAATTCTAAAATATTTTAGAAAAAATTTATTGACTAAGTGGCAGGCATGTAGATAGTGGATAAAATGTGAAGTTTACTTGAGGTTTTTTTGATGGGTTAAGAGTAACGTATTTGCTGTCATTGCAAAGCAGCATTAGCTCCAAAGAGAAACGATTTGTTTTGTAAATATTTAATTTCAACTAAATTTATTAAAAAATAAGAGGTATTAAATTGAATAAAATACTGTGATAGTGAGTAAAAATAGCAAAATTAAATCTGTCATCTCTTTGCTACAATCTGTCAATGAACTGGATAAACTCAGAGATAATCTGTTAGTAAGGGAGAAGATAAAAATAAATTATAGATGTATTAAACATATTTTTCCTGCTTTTCAATGAATATATCCATGGAAAATAACAGTGGTGTTTTGTATTTACTTGTTTGTGATGAGTTAGCCTCAGTGAAAATCTGAGCTTCTTCTCAGCCACCTGCTCATTCTCAACCTTCAGCAGTATTAGGGTAGAAAATAGTAAGAATGGGAATGGCAAAGCAAAGGTGGATATAAAGACAATGAGATTGCTACTAATTATTATCTTGGGCAAAAAAAAATCAATTTGGGCTAAACAAAATTTATTGCCTGTTAAATATTTAATCACTCTTTCAAGTAGAAGTAGGCAAAAAAATCAGCACTAAATCAACATCTGTCTTCCCCATTTTCTCAAGGTCAGCTTCACTCCCTCACTCCCAAATGTAATAATTTTGAAAAGACTCAGCGACACTGCAGTGTCTAATCATTTTTTGAGAGAAATCTTGAGAGTGGAAGGGTGGAGATGCCCAGCGTGTCACCTTTAGTTAGACCACAGATTTCTGAGAAGTGAAAGTTCAGACTTAACTGTGTCTTTGGGATGTTGTATTATTGCTTCTTGAGTATTTTTCAAATGCTTGACAGTTGGGGTTATTTTGGGGTTTTTTTGGTTGTTTTTTGTTGTTGTTGTTTTGTTTTGGGTTTTGTTTGTTTGCTTTTTGTTTGTTTTGTTTTGTTCGGGTTTTTTGGTTGGTTGGTTGGTTGGTTGGTTTGATTTTTTTTTTAAATTAAAGACCTTTAAAAAAAACCTAGGCAACATTTCTGGTAACTAGCCTGATAATTGTCTACTGATCTCAGATGTCTAAAGCAGGAAAGATGTGGCCTCTAAGTTGCTAAAGGCAGCTTTGACAGGAAAGGAGGGCAATTACATTTAATATTAGTATAGTGCTTAAATTCTGGCAGTTAGCAAATTAAATGTCTTAGTACACCTAAAAGCCTGTCTCTAATTTTAATTCTACCCTCACTGAAGTGAATTATAAACCTCACATGGCTCCCTAGTGTGTTCAAACAAACTTATGAATGATTCATTCCATGTGTTTGTGTTTCTCATTTTTCCTACGTCAGTTTTGATTTGTTTCCAAGACTTGTCTTGCTTTGTTGTGATGGTTGATTGTTGGAACAATGCTATTTCCTCTTGCTGGATTTATTTTATTTTCTGTCTGATTTTATTTATTTATGCTCTTTTAGTTTCAGTAGTGTTCAAGGGCTCCACACAATGCTTCATGATGCTTCATAACTTTTGTGATCTCATCAGTGGCTTTTCTAACCAGTCAATAAAACATTCTTTCTAGCTAACACACAACAAAACCTAACATTTGTTTAAGCCTCAAGGAAAGACTATATCTAATGGGTCTTACGAAAGACATTTGAGTTGTTGTAGACCTGTACAATTTAAACTTTTGACAACGTCTGCTTTATCTTTTATGCTGTATCAAAAACATCCCATGCAATCACACATAAAATATGTCAATATCTTATGCTTGGTATTTTCTTGCATGTAAAGATATTCAATATTGACAGGCGGAAAACAGAACTCCTCTGATAGACCTTAGTGCAACATTTTATTCTTTTCACATGTAAAAATGAGAAAATACTTCCTTTTACTATATTTTCAAGATGCAATTCCTGATTTTTCTCTGGGATTTCTTGGGGTTTTTTAAATCTCTATACAGTATTAAACAGGTTTTTGTTCCTCTACTAAGATTTCATTCATAACAATAGAATACTTTATTCAATATGCAATATTTCCTATTTATAAATTTCTTAAGGGGGGAAACCAAAGGGAAAAGTTTAGAAAGTTCCCTATTAGCATCAGGGTTCTTATCTTAGAAGACTCTCATTTGACCAGAACAGAAACTAAAAAGGCTTCCCCCAAAAGCCCCATCATTTAACTTGCTAAACATGGATTTTGAAAGTGAGAGCTATATGACTGTTTTTTTCACTAAGATTTTAAAATAGCCCATATTTTAGAATAGATGTCTTTTAGAATTCAAATAGCCAAATCAATATTTTAATAAAATTATTTCGATAACTCTAGAAATTAATGTAAAAATTAATTGGACCCTAATTTAAAAAAAAAATAAATGGAATATTAAAAGCAGAAAATAAACAAAATATAGTTCACTCATTGACCTACAAGGGAAATCTGATAATGAAAACATATGTATGTAAATAAATTATATTCCTGTTCTTTTATCAATTAATTTATTAGCAGCTCAATGCCCTAAACATAATAATGAAAATTTTTATTGAGTTTCTCAGTGTGTAAAGTAGGTACTTAATGGCCATGCTGAAAGTCAAGAACCATTATTTTAAGATAATCTTATTTATAGTCACAAATGAACAAACCACATAGATTAAAAATGTCATAAGAAAAAAAGCCAAGCTGATAAGTTAATGAAAGGAGAAATGAGGTCACCTGAACTCTTGTTCTATTGAAGCAAATTAATGCATAGCAAATATAGAAGCTGTCCACCCCATCCTTTTTATGAGCTGGAGGTGAAAGAAGACAGATGTACACTCCTTCTGCTCAGAGCAAGCAAGAAAGATTGGATAATACTGTCTTTCTCATTGAGAAGTTGTGTGAAAATTAGTCATTTCCTGCCAAATACATCAGATTAGGTCCTGTGATCACTAAATTTGAGGATATTTTCAGATGGGAGACTTTTCTCCCCATTCGACTTGCCTACATTTCTTTCTCAATATAGCTTGTTCATAGGTATTCTATATTTTGTCAACAGAACAATAAATCTTCTTGATACTAAAGTGACTGGGAGTTCTTGGCACAACAGTTTCAAGACTTGACCTTAGAATGAACCTTTAATAAAACAGTGTATTTCCTGGTGACCAACATGGGCTAGCTGAGGATCCAATCCCTCCAGATCACTGCAAAATATCCAGAAAGTAAATGTAAATGTAGCCTGGGAGACTACACATCCATTTTACATCCCAGTAGCAGAGAAATGAAAGAGAGATGCATGAAAATTTTGGTCTATATGACAGATATTTATGGATGTAAAATCTCATTCTACTAGATTAGAATCCAATTAAGCACTTTAGGTTTTTTCCCTACCATATAATCCCATGCAGATGTTATAGGAGATAAAGAAAATTCTTTAGTCTTCCTGGATCTTTTATAGAACATTCTTCTATGGAAGTCTGAATAAAAAATATCAAACCCTACTATTTTCTAATGCTAATTAAGAAAATCTTTGCTCATTAATTAAGGTGTGCCCCAGCATGGAATGTGTGAACACTACAGTTTGCAGATTTTGATGCAAACTTAGTCTAAATCTATTACACTGCTCAAGGAACAGACCTGGACTTTCCTATGAGCTCTCATGAAACTGAGGCCTTCTTATCCGTAAGGCTGAAAATATATTTAGAAGAGCTTGCTCCTATATTGTGGATTGTAAATAATCCATTTTACTGTAGACTAGACTACTAGTGACTGATCTGTTATGCTCCAAGCTTTTATTGTGGATGATATATATTCATAAAATACACTCAGGCTTTTACTTAGCTTCCACCAGTGCAAGATATTTTATCTCTTAATAAAATTACTGTTATGAGCAATCTACAGAATATTGTTGAGGAGAGAATTTTTCGCTGGTCCTGACATTAGGCCAGAGTATCAATATAGATGTAATACATGCATAAATTCACATTTAAGTCTTTATGTGGCTCCTGTTCAAAGACTCATAAAGTATTGGATAGAAAAGAGTTATGTTGGGGGCATTTTGGTGTTCTGTTTTGGGTTTTCATGTTTGTTTTTTTTGGGTTGTGGTTTTTTTTTTTGTGTGGGAGGCTGTGTATTTGATTGACAACAAGTGAAATAAGATTACCTAATATCAGGAACTTCAAAATTGGTTAAAATTAAATATAAATTTTTAAAATATGTATTTTACCAGTTTAATTTGATCCTGCTAATTCTTTAACTGAAAGCACCTTGACCTGGAGATTAAGTGAGGAAAGTGACATGGAAATAAAACCTAACACACTCAAGTCCTAACTGTATCCATGTATAATTCTACATGATTGTAATCCATCTTCAGCACATGCAACTCTGGTAATTTTATACATTCTCCTTATTAAATGAAATATAGAATTTATACTGATATACTATGACTTAATTTATAACTAAAGTTTAAATTTTTTCATTTGGGGAAACTAGACAGATCAACATCATATGAACAAATAGAAACTGTTGAGGATTTATGTAATGAAATAACTAATATTGCTTGTAAGATATTTTTCTTTAGGATTTGGAGCAGGAAAATAACCATAAGAAGATTAAAAAAATAAGGAAGGTACTCTACATCTTCTTTGTTGAATTGTAAACTAATGGTTGTGTACATTTTAAATGTTTAATTTGAATAAAATAAAAAAGAATGCAGGGCTTTTACAACTCTTCTGTTCCCGTCTTTTCATATAGCTTGCCGACATCTTTCGATGAAGATGAAGAAGAGTTATTCAGGTGTGAATATTGTGCTTGCATACATAAATCTCCTCCTAAAATTTATACTTTTACTTACAACAAAATTCGTTTTTGCAGTGTTCAATGAACAGAGCAAGAGGAGAGCAAGCAGAGGAACATGAGCATTTATGTAAATAAGAAGGCTAAGTGAGTGACTCCCAAATTCTCTGGGGTTGCCATGTTTACATCATGTTGGGAAAGAAAATGTGAGCACTGAGAAGCTGGGTGCAAATCAGCATACTGTAGTTCTTGAAGTTCAGGTGGATCTGCTGCCTTGGTCTTGAAATCTCACTGTCTCTTACACATGCTCCTGTTCACATAGTCCCAAATACAGGTCTGGCATGTTTTGCTATTCAGTATGAAGATTTAAATGTTCCATTTTACCTCTAATTGTAATTGTATAGGTGGTCAGTAGAATTTTATTCCCATCTAAGAAACTGTCTAAAGAATATTCTTATATATGTGTTTATGTGTATGAATGTGCATATATGTATATATGTATTATACCTAATTATTTTCAAGGTACCTGTCACAGTATGGCAGCAGTAACTGCCATCAACTTGCTCTAGAAATAATGGCTGCCTGAATACACCAAGAAAAACCTAATATGAAGTTATTGTTTCTTTAAAAGAGTGTATTCTTAATAAAAGCTTTATAATGCTAAATTGCAAGGTCAGTTGAAAGCTCCAAAAGGGGGTTATACTCACCATTTTGATAATTATAAGTTTGCAATTCAGAATTAAGCTAGTGTGACTTGTACAGGTTTAATTAACTACAATGCAAGGGCATTGGAAAGGTTAATTAAGATCTACCTCCTATGACTGTGAGGAAACACTTTATGGTAAGTATTTCAAGAGGTTTAGTTTCCAATAAGAGCAAACAAGCTCTTTATATTTAGTAGTTTGATATTTCAAAAAAAAAAAAAGCCTTTTCTGATTTACTTGAAAGTCTGATAACCATAAATATTGCAGCAACATAAGGGAGATAAAACCATATTATTTGTAGTATTTCAGCTGGAATTCTCTATATAAGCTTCAAGATATTTGCTCTATGTCATCTAGGCATTGATTGACCCTTTGAGTGATCCTTGATTTTTATAGTGATTAAAGTAGGCTGGTGAAACAAGACCAAAATAGATTCTTTGGCACTTCATCGCAGGGAGCAAAAGTGTATGTCAAATATACAGCTTTTCATGTTTGAACAAATTCATCTCAAAGGTGACTTCTTTCACAAAGAAAACAATAATTAATCAGCTAATTATGTTGCTGGCTAGCCTTCTGAATTGGCAGGGAAAATGTCATTTTGTCTAAAAATTATTTCCTTAAAATTGACAAAAATAGTAGAAGAGAATTAGTGAAAGAAGAATATTTGCATCATTTATTGACATACTACTGACTATATGTAACATGTGTGTTCTGAGTCACTTGCAAGCATTCATTTGGGGGTAACCAACAGAGTATTAAATTGATTTTAAAGTTTTTTGTTTTATGAATAATATCCATTTTGTGGAAAAATGGTGTTGTAAGATAAGATACTGATATATTACTCCACAGTTTGATTTCTCTTTTGAAAACACTCTAAAATACTGCATCAGAGTGTGAGTTCATTTTGTATTATTTAACACTACCACAGTATATGGATTTATAGCTAAGTTGTCTAGATGTTCTCCAAAATCAGTCCTCCTACATTTGGGACAGTGGGATTCATTTGCTTTATTTGAACAGTCTAACTAACAGGATGAGATGACTGTGTCCCAATATTGCCTAATTATCAAGAATAAAAAGAAGGAACCTCTGTATTTGATCTAACAAGTTTCCCACATATTTCCCTTCATCTTGTGCTCTTATTATTTGTAAGTTTTGACATGTTGGATTCAAGTTGAGAAGCTAGTATTTTTCTAAAAAGCAGTCTGCAAACATATAGGAATTCTCCTTCCACATTTCTATACCAGGAAATGATGGTTGAACAATGAGAGGTGTAAAACCTGGAACAGATTGCCCAAAGAGGTGGTAGATGCTTCATGTCTAAAAACATTCAAGCTCTGATTGAAATGTGCTCTGAGCAGCCTGATCTAGTTGAAGGTGTCCCTGTTTATTGCAGGGAGTTTGGACTAGATTACATTTAAATGTGCCTTCCAGCTCAAACCCTTCTATGATTCTCTGATCATACAAGAAAACAGCAGCTCTATATGGTTCAATTTATACTGGTCTGTCAGAAGTCTCCTTATCAAGAGTACAAGAGTAGAGAGAGCAATGCAGAAATAAAATGTTTCCAAGTAAGTCAAATTTTGGTACCATTAAAAAAAGATTTTGTCCCTGTATTGCTTCTAATTTACCTTAATTCCTTCGATAAAGTGTTACCTGTCATTCTCTGAGGCTGCTACCCTCCTATGATTCGCCCTTTCATTTGTGTTTTTACTATGTTTGTTTGTACAGAATCCCCTTCACATTGTCAGACTGATGAGATTTTTGGGCAGGGTCTTTTCTGCTTCAGGATAAGAATGTAAGAAATCAATGTGAAAGACTGTGTGGGACTGAGGTAAAAATTAACACTATCATAAAGCTGCCTGTTTTTTCCTAATTATTCACATAAAATGGATTTTGTTTCCTTCTGCCTGTGAAAACAAGAGCAGAGAGACTTCAACATAATACATACCCTTTCTTTCAAAGCTAAGATAAATCTATGGTTGAGAATCTCATAAAAATTTCTTGTCTCAGGCTATTCATGAAGTTATTCATGCAGGCTGAACCCAGCCTTATAATTGGAGCTAAACCAATGCTATTCATTAAATTTTAATTTAACTTAGGCATTTTCCTATTCCCATATTTTATCTTCCCTACTCATAAAAATATCTATAAAAGTTTTGAATATATAATGCTAAAAATTGTCACTTATTGCTAGTGCACAAACCACTGTTATGATTCAAAATATACACTGGGTGAAAGCTTGGAGTTTTTTCTCTATATAAGAAAAAGCAGAGTAGATCAGCATTTTAAGGCAAGTTGAAGAGTTAATGTTGCAATTCTAGACATGCCACACTAAGAGTAATAAAGTAGAGAAAAAATTATTTTCCATGATTTAAAATTCATTAATTTTCTCATAAAAAAGAGGAAAAAAACAATATTAAAAAAAGAAGATCAAAAACTTAAAAAAATAATCATCTGAATCCTTGCAGAGAACTGGTGTCTACTTTTAATAAATCACAGCATAATTTTTGTAGGTGAAATGTATTCCTGAAAAAGTTTTATCTCGTTTTTACTTTCATTTCATATTTGCAACCCTAAATTTCAAACATGGTTTTAAATACTTGAATATATAGTTCCAATTTGAGATTCATCATAGTTCTCAAAAAATCTCCTTAGATTTGCAAATTAAGCCTTCTCTATAAGCCTGTGAATAATATATATTTGCTTTGATGAGTGAAAAGAGCTGCTGTTGACCCCCATTGTCAAAAAATCCCCAGTCAAACAAAAAAATTCAGATAGGTAGAAACAGAGGAAGGAATAAGAAAAAGAAAAAGAAAGTGAAGTGGTAAGCTCTGGGTGTAGGGGTCCAGGCAATGTTCTCCTCAGTCCTTTCAGTGAGGGAGAAGGACTCAGCTAAGTAAGGCTGCATGCACCTTGTAGCTCAACACCTTGCTGAGCAGGTGATGTCATAGGGCTTCAGGTTTTCTCTCAAGAATGAGAACTGCTACATAGTCCATCTGAAAAATTGGGAAAAGCAGGCTTGCCAGTTCTAGTGAGAAGGACTTTAAATACCTGAAGAGAGGTGTGAGGAAGCAAGTTAAGGAGCAAGATGTTGGGAAAGATTCTCAAAATTCCAAAAATTAACTGAAGCCGAAACTATAGAAAAGACACTTGAAAGAACTTTGGTATAGACATTGCTAGAAAAAGGAAATCTACATCAAGATTGAGGCCTATTGTTCAACAAGGCAGGAAACCTAGTGTCAAAGAACATAACATACTTCATGGCTTCTTTGCCTTTCTTTTTTCCATAAAACCTGCTCTCAGGCCTTTTTTGATGCCATTGTAGTTATTGGGAGTGAAATATTTCCCACAGTGAAGGAAGATAAGGTTAGGGAGCACCTATAATTGAATGTGCTTAAGTCCAGAGAGACTACAACAAGGGGTGCTACAGAAGGTGGCTGATGGTGCTATGAGGCCTCTGTCATCTCTGAAAGCTCCTGGTGATTAGTTACCTGATGACAGAAGGATCTCAAATACCATGCTTAATTTCAGAAAGACGGAAGATGTTGGGAACTGCAGGCTTATCATGAGGAGAAGCTGAGGCCTGGTTTTGTTGAGCCTTAAAAGGAAAAATTAAAGAGACACTTCATTATTTTCTTCAATTGTCTAGCGTGAGTATATAAAGAAATGGAGCTAAACTCTTCTTTATGAGAGTACATAGTGATAGGATGAAAGATAATAGACACAAGTCAGAACTTGGGAAAGCAGAATTAAGGGAGAAAAGAAAATCACTGTGAGGATGGTAAAACACTACAGCAAGGCATTTAAAAGATAGTGAAATCTCAGAGGTGTTCAAGGCTTGAACAGAAAGGTCCTCAAACAACCTGATCTTGTTCAACCTGCTATGAGCTGGAGTCTGGACCTAATGACCTCTGCAAGTCCCTTCCAACTTAAGTTATTCTATGATTCTATAACAGAATATGTTATTCAGTTTTCTCCCTTGTTTGCATCCTCTAACTCTAACAGATCTTTTAACACCAAAAACCAGAAATTATGAAAGTGAGAATCTAACAGTGACTTTGCAAATTCATGGTCCAAATTTTTTTCATCTTAATACAAATAAAGAATATCATCAGTCACAGAAAAGTCTTAAACATACTAACAGACTTTTGTTGCTGAACTCACTGTGGGACACCAAAATGAGTGCTTTAAATCTCTATATTCAAGTTTTCTTTTATTTCAAATATGAAGATTCTTTTATAAGGTTTTATGGCAAGAAATTTTGCTAAATGAGCGCATGAAGATCCAGACGTTTACGGGGTTATAGGATTTGTATTTTTAAAAAATTCACATCAGATTTTGATACGAGAAAATAAAAACTCTGTGTTTTCATGACAATGTAATTTCAATTACTGAATAAAGAATGTTGTGATTATCATATAAAAAGAATATATAGCTTGCCATCTCACTTTTCTCGAAAAACTGATATGATATTACAAACTACCAGTTGTTATCTGATGGTACCTCGTATTAAGTAGTTACAACACATTTTACATATCCAAATGATTCTGTAATGATTTATAAGAATTCACAGTATCCTTTCAGTTCTTTTCTCCAGTTCTTTCAGTTCTTTTCTTCTGTGTTTGTTCCACTTTGGTTTTCTAATTGCTCACTGTCTTTACTTCAAAGCACTTGTTAAAAAGGAGCTGAGGTGATAGCAGTTGCCAGTTTTAGGGCAAGTCACTTAGCATAAATATTCAGCATAAACTGCACACTTCAGTTTGATACTTCTACAAGCAATCTTTGGTCAGAGGAAGACCACTTAACCAGTGTGCCGAACTTTTACTGAATATTTCTTTGACACGGTTTCTGTAACATGAGGGAATCAGTACAAGTGTAGTAAATGCAGCTTATGAAATCTTTCAAAAAAAGCTAAGGCTTAAGCTGTTTTTATTTTTTTAAGACCTGAAAATAAAATTTTAGCAAATTAAAGTAGCTAGCTTTTGGTGATATAATTATAATTATTATTTTCATAATTGTTATGGCTACACCTTGATCAATTTAACATGAATTTGGGATGCAAACTACACTCTGTCAGATATCTATTGTGAGAATTATGATTTTTTTTCATTTTAAACTTCAACTTTATATGACAAATATATGAACATATGAGATGATTCTATCTACAGTTCTCCTAGAAATCATATCTCTTTCTCGCTCTCTATTTTCTTATTTTCTGAAGAAATTTTTGACAAGATTTTAAAAGAATTTCAACATCTTCCAGTATGAAAAGTTCTAAAGAAATTCATACTATCATTTCTTGAGATCAGAGCATAGTGTTTGCCATAGTTTTCAGCAAAGACAGTTCATATTTTGTTTTGAAGAAATGCTAGAGGAGTGTGTAATAATGTTAATTCGCTCTGTAATTTCCAGATTTTTACCTCCATTTCATGTTCTTCATCCATCAAAAAATTATCTTACTAAAGGTTCTGAAAGCAACACCAGCCCAGTGGTTCTTTTTTGCAGGAGTCTTCCTCGTTAGTTCTCTTTTGAAAATCATGCTGGCCTGTGCTTAAGCTCAAAAGAACCACCTTGCTCTTTGTTCCACACACATCTCTGAAGCTTGCCAGTAGCCAAGAACACAGCACAAGCAGCTAATCTCTGTGAGAACTGAATCCTCCTCTATTTATAACTTGGTGAGACTGGAATGTACTTTCCTGAGAGCCAGCTTATGAAGGCTTACAGCCTTCATAAAAGAAATCTTGGCCATGACAAATGAACCTATAGTTAATGAAAAACAAAGATGCATTCTGCTTTCAGTATTCACTCAACATTTCCAGCAAAGACGTACATCTCCATTGTAATTTTCTGGATTTTTTTTCTCTCATTCTCTTTCACTACTTTAAGGTTTCAAGTAGGAAATACAAAAGTTTGGACTAATGTCACATTTTTACTGGCAAAATATTTAACTTAAATGCTTTTTTTTAAAATATATGCTATTGGGCCTTGTCCAAGAAACCAAAAAAAAGAGTATTTTGCCTTGCATTTCTTATTAAGAAACCCTCTTTTTCTTTGAATACTATAAAAAGGAGCCAGATTTAATCATCAGTTACAACCTTAGTGCTGCCATGTGAAGCTTTGATTGATTGAAGTTTTCCCTTGCTGTGACAAATGAATTAAATAAGAATTTTGTCCTTAAAACACAAGATGTACAATCACTCTAAGAGAAAGATTTTTTACAAAAAGATGCATGGTCATCTTATCTTGTTTTACAACTCTATCCTCACTGTAAAATTTTAAGCTGCTGTATGTGTAAATATTAGAATAAATTAGAGAAAAATTGGTAAAATAACTGGGAAATAAAGTAATAAGATTGGGTATAGAAAAGAAAAAAGATGACTAATGCTGTTATACAAAAAATGAACCTCAGACTTGCACTGACTTGACTACTAAGAGAAAAAAAGAATTAAGATCAGAATTTGGTACTTTTCCTTGCTAAATAAAACCAAGAAAACCAAACCAACAAAAAAACAGGTAAAGAGAAGACTGAGTTATCAGGGAATTTAAAATATAAAACAGGAAAAGGGAAAGACAAGTGAAAATGGAGAGCTATATCACTTTTGAGTAATTGAGAAGATAATTATTTTTTTGCCCTGAAGAAATACTGGCCTTAATTGGTTCTCACTGACTACTTGACAAGTGGAAAAAGGAAATACATGAGGAGCTGGGACATCAAGAATTGTATGCCCTATTCTTGATATGTTATAGAAATAATGGCTTTTGCCTTATGTTGAAATGTGTGTGCTCTTGCCCCAGCTCTTGCAAAGGATTTTTGTATTTAAATGGTGTCTCTATTACAAGATAAATGGTATTATATCTTCTACATTTATGACTTCAAAAACAAGGAGAAATGCAGGATCAATTCTATGGTTTCAAACTGATAATTTTCAATCTGCAACCTAAACGAAATGAAATTGATACCATCTTACAATAGAGAAAACTGGTAGGTTTGTACAGTGTTTAAGAGTGCCCTTTTTTTTTGGTATTGTAATAATTCTACATGAGTGGTCTTTTTCAAGATGAAATTTGCATGGTGAAAAATTAAATAAATTTGAACATCACAGAGTAGCTTTCTTTGCATTTGTCCTGTTGCTTGTATTTCACAGAATCACACAATCACAGAATATGCTGAGTTGGATGGAAAGGAAGCCACAAGGATCATCGAGTCCAACTCCTCGCTCTGCACACTGGGTACCATAGAGAAGAGCTCAGTGTCCACCCCTTCTCTTCCCCTCGTGAGAAGGGGAAGAGAAGCTGTAGGCTGCCATGAGGACTCCCCTGTCTCCTTCAGGCTGAATAGACCAAGTGATGTCAGCTGCTCCTCATTTGGTTTCACGTCAGGGCACTTAACCATCTTTATTGCACTCCTTTGAACACTCTCTATCTTTAGATCTTTCTTATGTTGTGGCACTCAAACCTGCACGCAGCAGTTGAGGAGAAGATACCCCAGGACAATCCCCTCCCTTGCCTGGCTATGCCTGACACACCACAAGACAGGGCTGGCACTCCTGGCTGCCATGGCACTGCTGACTCACATTCAACTCATCAATAACTAGAACCCTTTCCACTCATTTCCCAGAGGGCATCTCAACCCTCCAGGGCTGGGCCATCCCAGGTGCAGAATCTGGGACTTCCCTTGGTGAACTTCATGCGGTTGGTGATTGCCCAGCCCTGTAATTTGTCAAGATCTCTCTGCAAGGTCTCACTGAATTTTTTTTTTTTAATTTGCTAACTCAGAATGCTCATTTAAATGTATTAGCAGTGATTGTGATGAATTTGTATGGCACTTTAATGAAATGCATACTTTCTCTTTTTAACCTCTGAAGCAAACCTTACCTGTGACACAGTTGAAGGCTGGCATTTTATCTGCACCTGTATGAATGCTTAAAGCATTGCTGTTATTGGTATGGGCAATAATTGTTCTTACATGATCATTCTGCTTATCTCATTAATTCATGAACTTTTGTATATGGTAAACTTTGAAAAACTGTATACAATTAGTTCATTATCTATCTACAGAAAAACTTTTAATAGAAATACATGGAAGTCTCTCATCCTTTTATCATTTTGTAAAAAAAGATATCCCACTATATCTGTACATTAAGGAGACAGCAGAAAAATCTCATACTCCAGGCAGCAGAACCAGCATTCAGTCTCAAACTATAACTCTTTGAGACGTGTTATCTTATTGCTGAACAGGGAAATGTTTTCCTTTGGATTTTGAAAAACTTAATACAATTGAATAACTATAAATAAACTATAATAAGTCTGTTGATGTCTTAATGTTAAAAAGGCCAAGCAGAAGGTTTTGCTGGGAAAACTAGTTACAAATAGCTGAATCAATTTATCAACCTTACTATTTGTTTGTGACTTACTGGAATCACTAACAGGGGGATGCAAACAGGATTTTAGGAAGAAGCTTTCTGAAAGCGATGCTCACTGTGGAGAGAACTTTCTATTCTGGATTCACAGGTTATAGTTGGACAATCAATGTTGAAGTAAATAGAAACAATCACTTGGATAATGAATATCCAAAACTTTTTCTGGACTCATAGAACTCATCAGTCCTGCCAAATCAGAGACTGAACTATTCAAGTTGTAACCATAAGACAGTACTCAAAAGGAAAATGGTACATAAGGTTATTTCAATGAAGGAAGAGAAGGATATAAATGTAATTTTTAAAAAAATGCTCTATTATGTACCCAAAATTATTTTTTCATGGAAAATAGCATGTCATTTTCTATGGCACTCTGATATAACTGGAAAAATGTGACTACTGTCATGTGGGACACTGATGACTATAATTACAAAATTACCATTCCTATATTGTCACTACATAAATTTGAGGTATCTAAACAGAGTCTACAGACACAGATCAGATTAAAAAAAAAAAACCCAACAAAATCTTTTGCACTACCACTGCAATGGCAAATTAGGTTTCTGACCTTCTCTTATTATTTTATGTTTATTTTCCTAAATTTCCTGGGAATGAGGAGAGGTAAAGGTTTGCAACTATAATCTGACATTATATTAAAGACAAAAAAAAATTGAAAAGTTCAAGAATGTGCACCTCTTTAATGCTTTCCCACCATTTTTATTATATGTTCTCATTCTAAAGAGGAAGGTCAAGGAATATAATTTCCGAAACTGTACAGCATACTACTGAAAACAATGACATACAATTTAAAAACATCAAATTTTTGGCCATAATTTTACCCCTAGCTTGCTTCTTATTCCATGATAGCTACAATTTTTTAATCCAGGCATGAAACAGTTACAATAAGTACCCTGCAATATTCTGGGCTTATTTCAGACTTGCCAAGG
Organism: Ploceus nigricollis; assembly: GCA_013399945.1. Classification (NCBI taxonomy): domain Eukaryota; kingdom Metazoa; phylum Chordata; class Aves; order Passeriformes; family Ploceidae; genus Ploceus; species Ploceus nigricollis. The sequence goes on from VXBC01011277.1 coordinate 41,471, forward strand.
ACTTCTCAAACTCTTTCTGATCTCAGACATCCTGGGCTTATTAAAAGCCACACAGTTGTGACTATCAGATTGTATCTAAATTATCTGAACTTAGTTTTAATATTTAATAGCAATTAGGTTTTCTTCATAATTGTAACAATGTTCATGTGCCTTGTTTCACAGCATGCCTCACTCTGGTATATTACTTCTTAAAAGTAATTAAAAGCTTGCATATACTCACATTTCTTTTTCAGTCTTTCCACAAGCATAGGAAAACTGTACCTTCACAGCTGGGTATATTATGTGTCCCCTAAGTTACTGACTTCCTACTAAACCTTAAAGCAAGTCAATAAACAACTGAAGACTGAACACAAAGTAAATACCCAATACTCTTGTCTATGGGTGAACGCTCACCTGGAGTGATATTGGTTATTCATTCTGATGTTTCTGCATGAGGTATCACTAAAAGCACTGACTCAGTGACATATCAGACATAATACCACTAGAGGAAACAGAAGAATTAAGTCACATTTCTGACACTGATAAAAAGTTGTAATCCTCATAATAATTTTGCCCATTTGACATTGTAGAATCTATGGCAAGTTTGTATTCAGATTGCAGAAAACATGCTCTTGATGTCATTTCTCCTGTGTAACACCTTACTGGTTTCTGTTCCCTCTTTTCCTTGAAATTTCCTGATCTGAGTCTTGACATTTAAAGTAGTAAATCATGTTGGTTTACCTGTCAAGTGGGCTTATATAATTAATATCTGTTTTTCCAGAAAGAAAGTAGAGTTTATATGTTTTCTTTTTTTTTCATTTACTAACCTAAAACAATAAAATGGAAGAGAAGACTGGAGAAGCACACAGCTCTTGCCTAAAGCAATAGTTGTCTTTTTTACTGTCTTCTGTTCATATTAAATTTCTATTCCAAAAAGCATTGATTGTCTATATTTTTCATTGGCTGCTAATCTGAACACTCCCCAGTGGCCTTCTAGTTCCCTGGTAAATTAGCCACCACGTCCTGGACTAACTGCCAGCACAGTAAAACCATCTCTGAACAGAAAAAACATTGTATTTTGCAACTACAAATACACAAACTAGACAATTTCTTCCTGTCACTATTACACTATTACATTATTACAACAAGCCACCCTCTCATAAAAACCCACAAGTAGAGTAAATTTTTGGTTTTGTAAACCCTGTTTAAGGATGCTAATTTAATTCCATTTTTATTTTCATGCTATCAAATATGATATCCCCAAGGAGAAAGGAAATGGAAGTTCTCTGGAGATGGAGGCCAGACATGCCAGACTTCACATTGCTGAAGTTTGGTAGTCTGATTTAATTTAGCATTATTTTATGTGCCTGTAAGGGAAAGCAGTGGGTTTTCATGACTCAAAATAATTACTTCACAAGTTCAAATTGTTCCAGTGAAACAGTAAATTCTTTGATAATTTAATCTCATTTAAGTCAAAATAGAACCTAGAACCAACTTAATGCAATAAATTTTACAGCATATGAGGACAGTTAGTTGGGATTTTGAATTTAAAGAAAAATTATGAACATACTTTTAGGAAAAATTGTTGGCACTTCCATAATTTTTATGCCATTCATGACATCAGGATAATTCATTAAACAGGCGTTTTCCATTTCAAATATCCTACTGGCCAGGAAGAAACTTCATAAATTTTTCATTCATTTTTAAATATAAAGATACACATTACCAAGGAAACAAAAACATTGGCTGTGGCTGAGAGTAACAGAACTGTATAAAAAAACATACCATTTCTGTTGATCTGTACAGTTCAAGAATGATATGTCAGTGCCAGGAAAAGATAAGTGTGAGGCACTGGAATAATTAAAACTGATAAGATGGTCATTGCACCCTACTGCACTCATTGTTTTGTTTGAGAAGATAATACTTCCTACTCTTTAATTAAAAGTTTACAAAATGAATTGTTGTGAAAGTGCATTTCAAACTAATTCTGTTCTATGGAAAATGTAATTACAATTTTTCTCTTTTTCCCAGTAATAATAGCTTTCATAAGAAATAAAAGAGGAAAAAAAATTCAGTGTTAGAAACCATTGCAGTAAGACCATACTGAAAAACCTAAATGCTCTACAGCCTATGATATTTCATGCTTCCCAAGCAGTGAGTAGCTAATTAAGGGAAATCCTGATCCACAGTTCATTCAAGACAATGAAAATGTTCCCACAGACTTCATTTTTGTTTGGTGTGAAACCTTTTAAATAAGATAACTATCAGATTTCTGTATGTATAAATATTGAAAATTAAAATAAAGTTGTTTTTATACTTATTGCACCTCTCATGAAATAGAACTCTCATTTGCTGGCTTTCAAAATTAACTTCGTATTTGGCACCATCCATATTTGGGATCCCAGTGTTCTGTACACAGCTAGATTACTTCTATGTTGTGCTGTCATTGCTGAATTTGGTAACAGGGCATACAGCCCACAAAGTATGAATAAAAAACCTGTGTATATAAGCTTAAATTTAAGCAGTTGTAGAGTGCATCTTTTTTTAAGAAAAAAAAGCCAATGCTTTATACAGAGTAATTTCCATTAAATCCATACTCATTCCTTATTCTAAATAAAACTCTATATAAGCTATATTTCATCTGTTGCTATTTTGGGAGTGTTCTAGTAGATTTCTAGTTCTGGCACAGATTACTGCTGAATGCACGCTTTCCAAACTTTGTATGGAAACAGAACATCAAAAGAATCTTAACTATTAGATATATCACAATAATGTATAGTATAGAAAATTACATATAACATAGAAAACATTTAATTATAAGGTAAAAATTGTGCTGAATAATTCAATGCCCTAAACCAAATTGCTGTGAACTACACAAATTTTCTTTTGGTTTTCATTGCTTCAGGATCTGTAACAAAATATATATCTCATGAAGTGAAAGGAAAGGGTTAAAATTATCTTACCAACATCTTACGCTTTATCTCTTTTATCACAGTTCTTAATATATTCTTGAAAACTATTTCTAGGGAAGAGTTCAGATAACAGAAGGCTGAGCAGATGGTCTTTTCCAACTTTATAGTTCCAGAAAAAGCAAGGGCCCTCATTGCTGCTGACATCTGAAGTTGATGCAAGAAGATGCCTACCATGTCAGACGAAAAATGTAACAGCTAGTCAGACCCGTGATCAGGCAGCTTGGCACTTGCTGAGAGCAGTTTGTTCATGTGTTGGAAGCAGAAGAAAAAATAAACCTAAACCCTATGACAGCTTAAAAATCTGTTCATTTACTTTCCTTTCTCTGTCATTAATTATTTTCTTTCATAAATGAACAAACCCACCAAAAGTATGATTTGGTTTAACAGAGAAAAATAGAGAAACATATTAAAACCTAAAATTTGACATAAAGCAATTAATATTCATAGATCTGAGTTTGCAATAGAAGTGCTGTACAGAAGGTATTTCCTTAATATTCCAAGTTAAATTTCTGTCAATTGCATATCTTAAAACACAACTGAGTGCAAAACCATACCATATTATCAAGAATGTTTTAAATAATGCCTTAATATCTAGTATCTAAGAGGCAGTACTACATTTCTGCCTTTTAAAGATGAGGATTTTCTTTTATATTGAAATAAGGGATTCCACCATCCTAAGCAACTAGAGTTTGACGTAATATCATATCAGCACAGGTGAGACAATATTATTTCCTCTCTTTCTCAGCAAAATAAAATAAAGGTTTTGCTAGTACCACACGAAAAGTGGAATGTCACCTTATCTACATTCCTACTAACTACTTTCTACTATATTCTCAGAAAATGCTATGAAACTGATAGCTTCTCTCTCACTCCAGGCACTAACATAAATTAGATTATCATAAATTAGATTATAGTGGACAAACAGATGAATGCAGAGGTGCTACTAGAGAGATGGCAGCAGCTATTCACATTTACATAGATTTTTAACCAAAGTGTTCTGCATTCTTATCTAGGCAGATTCGTATTGAGAAAAATTGACTCATATCTCCTAAATCTAAGAAAGTGGCTTAATCAATTGACCACTGGTAATGAGAAGAGAATACTTCTTTTGCTACTCTTCAGGCAAACAAATCTAGAAAGGTCCTAATGGGGATGCATGGCAGCTGTTCAGGGATTTGATTCAATGGATTGTAGCATGCTGAGAAAAAAGATACTTTATTTTAATATTTATTTATTTATTTATGTCCCCACCCTCCCAAAATGCATGCTTAGTCAAGGGAACTGTGCCTGAAAAATCAGCTCTTTTCCCTTGGAAAAATTCATGGGTGTTTGGAAGAACAAGCCTCATCTATGAGTCTGTCCTTCTTTTCTCAGTTTGCTAGACTTAAATTAAGGGATGAAGTCAGACGTTAATCCTATTTTTAACAAACCTTCAACTATTTCTTCTTTTTAATTGTAGTTAAAACTCTAAGAAGTTCTAACATAACATTGATTTGTCTTCTCATCTTTGCATTAGGTCTAAAACTAACATACATAAACAAATGTTAATTTTTTCATGGGAACATAATTGTCCTTTTACGTTAATGAAAACCTCAGACACGTGATGCTTAGACAATTATCAAAAGTTCTTCAGAAAATATATTTGAAACAGAAGCATCATCCATATAAGTACAGAACTCAGAGAGTCCCTGTTCTCTGTGCTATCATATTAAAAATCTCTGTCACAGGTTTACTGAAGGTCAGTGCTTGTCACTATCAAATTTAAAGATTATTCTTGGATATTGCTGCAGAAATTTCTAGAAACCTGTTTGTTTCAATTCTAACTTTATTCACCCCGTTTATAAATCTGTCTGAAGACAAACTAGAGGGCTTTTACTGTCACAGTGTGATTCCTCTTCCTCTGAAAAATGTACTGTATTATTAAGTAAAGCAGTTAATTAATTGTTCTGCTCCTTTATCTTGTCTGAATGACAGATAAGTAAATATTTATTAATTTCTCTTGTGTAAATATTTTACATTGTTAAATTCATGTAAGACATGAGTATATTATATTTAAAGTCTTAGCATACTAATACAGAAATACTGGTGGAGACTAAACCCATTCATTTGCAGTTTAGTTTCTCTCCAAATTCTTATATTCTATACAAATTACATTGGTTTTTACTAATTAAAACTCATAAATTATTATAATTTCAAGTGGGATTTTACCTTGAATTTAACTGAAATAATTGAGTATTTTCTAAGGGAGTCCTTAACTAGAAGAAGACAAGAATAATGATCACTTTTAAGAAATAAAAGTACTCTATAAACTATAATTAATTAGTTTTTTTAATGTTCATGAAGTGCTAGTGTTTTGATAATTTAGTATGTTTTTGTAGTACATTAAGCCAGGATGAACATTTATAGAACAAACATTTTCACTTTTGTGTACAATGCCACTAGACACACAGATAAAATTTCAGCAAAGATGGACAAATCAGAATACCCAGAAACTATGTGACATGCTTGTAGACTGAAGAAATCAGTGGCATATGGGAGTAAATCTGATGAAAATATTTCTGGTCATATGCTTCAGTAACCCAACTCGGTGAGCCAGATTAAAAATATCTGCTAATGGTGCAACTAACTGACACTGATTTACAAGTACATATTTACGGCATACTGAAGAGTAGCTCAGTGCTATAGTACAGAGATAGATTGGGTTAATTATTTTTTTCTATTTTTGCCTACTATGTTAAACTAAGCAAGTTATTTTGAGGACTTTTCATGATGATTATGAAGTTCTAATGTCAAAAATAGTTTTGAGTACCACATCCTGAGTTCTGACCATCTTAGTATGCTAAAACCTTTTCTTAATATCTTTTGCTATAAGATTTGTGTTGGAAGCATGGATGACATGAAGAACAAAAGAAAAGAAAACCACATTTTTTGTCTGACTCTTTGCTTTTGGGGAATTAAGGCTAGCTTTTTTCATTAGAAAATTAGTTTCATCAATTTGAATTCTTTGCTCAAAAATATTTAATAAACTTATGCTACTCCATAATTCATTAATCAAAGTACGCTACTCCAAAAAAGGCTGACAAATTGGTTCCCTCAGAAATCAGGGAAGTTCCTTACCAAAAGGAGTCCACCATCTTTTCACCTTGGCAGACCTGTGTTTTTCTAAATCTATCCTGAAATGTGCCATTTAATATTCCTCAAAAACAGGACTTTACTTTTATCATAGCTGGGAGTCAATGATTTTCTATATTAGTTTCATCTAGATGCATCCTGTTGTCTAGACAGCTAGACAATCTTAACACAAAAGTAAAAAGGGTAATTTAACCAGAGGGAAGGTCAGCAATTAGCTAACAGTGGGAAACAAAAGATTACAAGTTAAATAATTATAAATGCATCCTAGCATATGCTCAGCCATAGGTATCATTCCTGGTACTTCAATAGTTTTTGCTTTCAAATCTTTTATATTCTGTTAGATACGCGTGGCTAGGGTTGAACAAATATTGTTTGGAGAGTTTCCTGTGTTCTGAATGGCTCACATCATAAGTCATATCCCTCTCTTACCTTGATTATAGGTGTTTATGAAACATAAAATTACATTAGAGTTTATAGCTCTATCAGGAGTTTTATTTCTTTGAAAGTGATTTCACATTCCAGCTCTGCAAATAACCAGTCATTAATATATGAACTGTTGTGCTATTAAAGGCTCTTATTTTCTACTCTGAACTGTTTATTTTCTATTTCTGAGATACTTCTCAATTTCATCTTGAACATGCACATGTTTAAGATGGTTAGTGTTGGCACAATACCAGCATTGCATAAAGATTACACTTTAACAGATAAACTATTCCTTCACCAATTGCATTGTCTAAGCCCTGTGAATTTATTCTCAGTGAACAGTAGCCTTTGCTGGGATTCCTATATCACATATGGTCCCTGTGACTATCAAGGCATGGATCTTACTAGCAAAGTTCCTGAAGATATGTGAAAGCAAATATAACATAAATTTCTGACTCATCTGACTTTTTCAGGAATCATATTCAGCCACTCATCACAGTTTAGTGTCATCTGCAAACTTGCTGCGTCATCATCCAGACCCTTAACAAACATAATTCTGTATTTATACACATCGGTGAGATCTCCCTCCTCCAAGCCTTCTCTATGTTAAACAGTACCAACACCCCAGCCTTCCCTTAATCATCTCTGTGAAGCTGGGTGTGACCTTACCAGCGCAGAGCAGAAGGCCTCACAGACCAGATTAGTCTGCCAGTGTCTTCGATTTGAAAGTGAAGTGCTAACAATTAGCCAAGTCTTGTCAGCTGAAATGGTTGCTAATCAACCCAAAACTCATCTCTGTCTCAACCAGCTATTCAAGCACTGCCTACAGGAAAAGTCATTTTCTAGTTACATTTTCTAGTTACCTCCAATTTGATCTTGGGCATCCAAGCATTCCCAGATGTGCCATTTGGAAGAAAAAAAGCACTTATCTTCCTTTGAGAGACTGACCTCAACTCTACTTAAGACGCATAGATTGTACTAAGCACTGATGTCGATGGATTCAGCACTACGGGAGCAGCAGCCAATTTTTCTGTAATAGGGTAGTGATTTGACTTGAATCCAGACCTTTGTCTGTTCATTTGAGTTTATGAATCTTCCATTTCTGATTCCATGGACATTGAATAACTGACATAAAGGGTGCTGCAAACTGATTCTTTAAATCAGGAGATCAGAATATTTTAAGAGTGGTACCATGAGTAAAATATGAGCAAAAGCCATTTGAGATGAATGAAGAAGAGTAGAAAGTAACACAGCAGATAGGAAAACAAAAATGAAAAATATATACCTCTATATTTGCTGATTCATGATCTATTATTGATTGATTTAAATAGAACTGGAAAGAGACTATATTTTGCGTAACTACTAAGAGAAATTTGACATCTAATCTATGATGCAATTTTTCCTGTCATATTTTAGAATGAGAGTGCATTAAAGTATCATCCAAGAAAAGCCTAACTACAGGGATACTGCTATTTTTGTAAAATCATATACAGAAAAAACTGGATGAAACCTGAAAATGAAATGGGATTGTCTGAAGCAGTTAGAGACCTTGGATATCATATAGCTTTTGACCTGTAATTATGCATTATTTCACTTGCTCAATTTTCTGTAAAATCTCTGACAGTAATGGAAAATTATGTCAATTATCTAGGTATTATTTTCTCTCCTTTGGAATATAAGGGAGGACAGTTTCTTTTAAAATATTCTATAGGTCCCTAAAAAATTAGAGAAGAGTTGATAATTACTAAATTCTAGAACACCTCATCTCTTTGATGACACTCATCATTCTCTGAAAAAATGAAGAATTTACTGAGTTTCTGGTTTGCAATAGCTGTTTAACAGATATGATAAGAAAATGTGTTAGCTATTAGCAATCAAAAATTTTACAAATACTTGACAAATGAAAATATAATTTAATAATATATATTTATACAGGAAGAATGTAATTTAAGTTCCCATTTTAAGTGTTAGGCTCTAAATTTTTATATACCAATGGCAAACTAATAGCATATTACCATCAGAGAAAAATAATGAATAATGATTTTAACAACTAAGAACTCTAAGACATTTAGCCTAGCCACCCAGATATTTGCAAAGCAACTGAAAACTAAAATGTGTCTTGAAAATGCAGGAAGTTACCATGAAGAATTTTTCAAGTATTTATGAAGACCAAAACTGGTCTTCTTCAACACTAATATAACTATGGCAATTTCTCAGAGTAGGAAATAGCAAAAAGACATTTTTCAAAATCATCATTCCCTCTCTATACTATTTATGTCAGAGATTTTCTTCCAATGAATTTAAATATACTACACAAAATATTCAAACACATTTTTTGTTTGTTTTTGTCTCTAATTTCCATGAAGTCAAGAAAAAACCTCAAACAAGTACTAAATCCCCCCCTTTCATCAACACTTCTTTTTTGTTCAGTCGTACAAGTGATGTGTCACTATCACTGCACTTTTCAGCTCTTCTCCCAGCTGAAAGCAATGTACTGACTGAAAATCCAATTATGTTCAGAAAAATTATTCTATTGTCATAGTTACACTATGGGTACTCCCTTCATAAGTATTTGGTTCATAGTGAGAACCACCATACACTGAATGTCTTTTACTACAAGATGTTGCTTAAGCTTCTCCAAAATAGGAATTATATTATGGAACGCTGCATCCAGCTCTTGAGCCCCCAATGCAAGCAAGGCTTTGACCTGTTGGAACGAGTCCAGAAGAGGGCCACAAATTTGATCACAGGTTGGAAGCCCCTAAACTATGGAGAAAGTAATTCAGGCTGGAGAGGAGAAGTACCTAAAAGGGACTTAAAAGAAGGCTGGGGAGGGACTTTTTACAAGACAATGTAGTGAAACCACAAGGGGGAATGGCCCTAAACAGAAAGAGGGTTGTTTAGATTAGATATAAGGAAGAAATTAATTACAGTGATGGCAGTGAGGCACTGGAACAGGTTGCCCAAAGAAGCTGTGGATGTCCCATCCCTGGAGGTGTTCAAGACCAGGCTGGATGGGGCTTTGTGTAACTTGGTCTAGTGTAAGTCTCCCCACCCACGGCAGAGGCATTGGAAGTGGAGGCTCTTTAAATTATCTTCCAACCAAAAACTTCTCTGAATCGATAAGTCTTTGATAATCAATTTGTTCATGAGAAAGCACAGTACATTCACCATTATAACCCTCTTTAAGATTTACCATGGAAAACTCAAAAGGTTATATTTTACATTCTTATCTAATGATAAAGAAACTGAGCAAATTAAAATTTTCTGTCCTATTTCATATCTAAGCAAAAGATAATCTAATAAGTGTATAAAGTCTATGATTTCCATTCATCTTCAAAAACCAGTCAATTCAGCTACAGCATAGTTTAACGTTTCCGGGAAGTCCGATCACCTTCAAAAGTTAAAACTTGGCAAAAAACAAATTTCACTTGCAAAAGATTGTACTTAAAATTTCAATGGCCTTAATGAAAACTGAAGAACAGAAGTGACAAAAATGTTTTTGAAGATGATTTATTGTTGCCATTTGATTCAGACTTTGCATTAATAGTTTTGTTGTGATTTTCAGTTTCTACTTTGTAACAATAGAGACTGTTGCATCCAATGCAACGTCTGCAGCATTACAAAAATAATCTCACAATATAAAGACATAAGAAAACAAGTGTTGTAAGTTATAAAGTGCAGAGGAAGAAGAAAATATCATAATTTATTTTAAATTTTATTTCTTACATAAGATTAAGTTTCATCTGCCAGATATTACAAATGCTGCTGCTTCTCTGAGATTCTATGAGATCTGTGTTTCTGAGGTGATGAGGTTTTTTTTCTAGTGACAGGGACACCCTGGTTGCTCAAGGCCTTATCCAACATGGCCTTATCCAACACTGCCAGTGTTGGGGCATCTACAACCTCATTGGGCAACCTGTTTGAATATCTCAACACCCCCACAGTAAAGAATTTCTTCCTGTTCTAAAAATGTCCCCTCATTTAATTACCCATTAGTCCTTGTACTATCACTACAGGCACTCCATTCATTATCACAATCCATAAGACTTTTGTTGTATTTTTCCCCTTATCCTGTTTATGAAGAGGAAGTTATAAAAGTGCTTGGTGGGCATGTAGCGCCCAATCAAGTTCAGTCCATGGTAGATACTTCATCACATAATACAAAACTTCAAGTGTCAAAGCAGCTGAATTCCTGATTTTTGGACATTGAAAGACCTTGTATTAAGAAATGGAAAAAAGTCTATCTTTTGAGGTCAGCTTGATTAGCATTCAAATTCATTTCAATCTACCCTAATGCTTTAAAGTTTTCAATATTTTCCTTTTGAAGGGTTTTGTCTGTTAGACAACTATAAAACAAACAAAAAAAGGGCTGCAGTATCACGTGTTGTAATCTCATATCCAGCTAAGCAAATTAGATCATCTCCCAAGAAACAAGAAATTAATGTCCAAAGGTGTTAATATTGCCTATTGTTTAGTAGCGCACAGTGTTTGCAATAGGAAATATTTTCTTATACTGATAAAACATAAAAATAAACAACTGTGAAACAGTAAATTTAACTACAAAATAGTTCTTGTCAAGAATACATTTCTTACTATAGCCAAAAATATTTGTTGGTCTGCTTTTCCACTGTTATTAAAAATAAAACAAACGAAAAATTTTAGTGGCCTTGAGGCTGAACACCCAAGTTAAATATACCCGATAACTTGAAATATGATGGCAATTTTCCTATAAATTTTTGCATGTAAATAAAGATTGAATTCTATAAAACTTGAACATTTTCCCCTACTTATCATGTTTTTGTTTGTTTGTTTTTTAATAACACACTACCGAATTTTAGGATTTCTTGCCCTATGTACCTAGCCTAGAATATTGAAAAAATATTCACTCTTGAAACAGGCTGGTATCTCTGCCTTTATTTCCTTGAAGGAATTATTTTACATAATTCATTGAAGGCTAAACTTTATCAGAACTTTGCTAATTTTCTCTATATGGATAATAACAAAATAGTACCTGGTTTATTCTCTGAAAAGCCATTAATTTTAAAAAAATCTATGATGCCGGTTTAAGCTCCTTATTTCAACATGACCTTCACGTGGATCACTGGTTTCTTTTGGCAACTAATTGTAAATAAGATTGAATGCCGCCACCTATGTCTTAATGTGATGAAGGTTAAATAGGTTGGATGGGGTTTTTTGGTGTCTAACTGCTGTTTCAGTTTCATGGAATGTATCCAACTCTTTTATCTCAGTTAAAGGCTTGATTCACAAATAATAAAATTAGGAAAAAAAATTATTTTAAACTTAATTCCCACTAGAAATGAGTATACATGATGAAAATGTCCTCTTGATTTCAGTCACTTAACCATGTTGTTAACATGCAACGCTGACATCACAGTTTGTGTCAGAAAGGCTGTTTCAAAATAATGTTATTTAGAGTATTTCCAGAGAAATTTTTAAAATTTTTGTTTGGTTGTATATTTTTTTGTTATTTTTTGTTATTTTTTAATGTGATTTTAATGTGATTATATTATTTTCAGGTTGAAAATTTTACAGTATACAAAAAGAAAAAAATATTCTTTCAATGCTAAATTATATTCAGACAATACATATTTTGGTTATAAATCATCTTCCTACTACATTCAAAATTGATATAGTTTAAAGGATTTAAAAGGAAGAAAAATACTGGACATGTTTTCTTTAGATATCATGATATTTAGATAATTAAAATAACATTGATAGGGAACTTTGCGTTGAACTATACAAAAGAAACATTAGGAAGAAAATGCCAAAGCCTATTTTCAGTAATTATAGTTAGATACATATTGATTTTTTGGTGGTATATTTCTCTAGACATTTATTATTTATCCTGTATATGTAATAAACACATGTGATCAAAACAGCAATATTGATTTTATTCAAAGAACTAAAAACATTAATCTTAGAGCAAATATCAAATGTTTATCAAAGAAAAAGAAACTGCTTCCAAAAGTGACAAGCATCTAGAAATTTGGAACTGAAATTTGAGCTTGTCTTGTTATTAATAACGGCTGACATGGAAAAAAATGATGTACTAAATAAATTGGAAGAACAACGTGACTTTAATAGAAAGGAATTGTGGAGAAGCATGATAATATAACTGAAAAAAGTCAAAAACCACAAAAATTTCCTGAAGAGCAGGGAGGAAAGAATGTTTTCATTACTACTATCAAGAAATATTAAATATAGAGAAATAAAGAACATTTAATTAACACACTCCTAGTTAATTTTTTTAAGTAATGATCTCAAAGTGTCAAATGAATTAAATGTGACTACAGCATTTTCATAACTAGAGATCATTAAAATGAATTTTGATTAATATGTGTGATGCAAGAAAGAATTAGATATTCGTGTCCAAATGTACTTTCTGGTGTTCTAACATAGAAATTACTTGTATTCCTAATAACTTATTTTGGTGAAGAATACTGTAGCTGTTTTAAATGAGGTTCTAAGGACAAAAGACTCCATCACCGAAGGCAAAAACTACATCTAATACAATGTAAGAATCCATTTACTCCTCACAGCTGCCCTCCTGTAACAAATTCAAGGACAAGTTCAGACTGGTGCCACAAATAATTGTGCAATTCTAATAAGTTAGAAATGCCTGAAATATATGCACAATGTTCTGGAGAAGCATGTAGGCAAGAAAAAAAACGAGCATGTTGCAGCAGTAATTGGATTCACTTTGCCTTAGTATATGCCCCTAGACTTTTCAAAGAAAAGAAATGTGATATCATATTGAGACTAAGAAGCTAAAAGGCAATTTTCTCTTCAAAGAAGCTGTGGAGCATATACATTCATACACAGACAATGATGGCATTGGGAAGAGAAAAATTAAATTACCTGAAATGAGAATGATAAATGAAATTAAAAAATACCTTACCAGTAAGTCCTATGAGAATGGATGCTGTGAGATGAAAGTCAGGTGGGATAGCAAGGCCTGGCTTGCTTACTCAACTGGTCCTCATGTGACAGAGAAAGGACCTGTTAATACTCTGAACCAAAGAGATTCCAGAGGTTACTACATGTCCAGTGATTAATTTTGGAATCAGGAGATCTGTTCCCTCTTCCCTTTTCTCCTAATAAAAATCAAATATACTTACACGGTCTCACAGCTGATTGCTTCTGGATTTGATGTAAAGTGGCACTGCCACAAAAGGTTTGGAGAGCACTTTGGAACAATGAGTTGTCACAGAATTGTAATGTCAGGTATCTGTCTTTTGTTATGGTGACACAGTTTAGCCCTTGGTGGCTTTGGATTACTGGAGTTTATTGAAAAAGTACCAATATTAGAGCTTTTACCCTACTTGATTATTTCACATACTTACTCATCTAGCTTACTAAAAGAGTGTCCAAAATCATAAAGACGTGCTTTTAGAAGAGCTTGATGCCACTTGAATAGGATCTAAATTATTCAGTCCTAGACTCAGAAGTACTTTTAGATTGTATTTTTCAAATACAGCTCAAATCAATATAAAAAATGGAATGGAATAATTTTAAATCCAGACTCAGTGGCACAGTTCAGCTCCAGGTTGTAGGTATCTAAATACAGGAGCATATAGATGAGCCTTTAATGAGAGCATGTTGTTCAAATTCACCTTCATAATTTCATTTTTGTCAGTGGAAATCTAGAGTTCTATGAATTTACTTAAACACAGGCAGGTGCCCCAGAATATCTGAGACAAGAATACCAGGCAATGAAAATGACACAGAATATATGAGATGACCCATTGTCATCTTTTGCTACTGCTCAAGGCCAGAAGGAATATCTTAAAGAAACTGAAATTACATTAGATACCTGTCTCTTTGCAAATAAATACCACTCTAGAGTAAAATTCAGGTGTCTTCGTTTAATATCTGGTGTCTTTTGAGATACCTTGGGCTAGCAAAAACCATGGTACTGTAAACAAAAATATTTCCATAATAATAGCTGGAGTTTTTACATACTTGGAAGCGTTAAGCTCACTTTTACTCATACCTGCGTACACAGGAGCCTTGCCCTAGATGTGTAATTCACAGGTTCAAGTATCTTTTATTTCTCTACACATTCAAGCATGCATCTTTCACCAATGAGTAAGTTATTTTCAGTGATAGCACAGCACAAATACGTTGAACCAGTGCAAAATAATTAAAGCCTGTTTGGCCTATTAATTACCATAAAAAGGAAGCATTATTGAACACCTTAGCAATTAAATTACTTACCATGATGGTTTTGGCTGGAAAAGAGTTAATTTTCTTCATAGTAGCTGCTCTAGGGCTGTGTTTTGGATTTGTGCTGGAAATAGAGTTAATGATGGAAAGACACTTTAACTGCTGCTGAGCAGTGTTTCTACAGAGTCAAGGTCTTTTTGCCTCTCACAGCCCCTCATCAGCAAGCAGGTGGTGCTCAACAGAAGCTGGGAGGGTACACAGCCAGGACAGCTGACCCCAGCTGACCAAAGGGGTATCCCATATGGTGTCATGCTATCTATAGAACAGGGTGAAGAAGAAAGGGGGAATGCTCAGGGTGATAGCATTTATCTTGTCAAGTAACCATTATACATCATGAAGCCCTGCTGTCCTAGGGATGCCTGAACACTTGCCTGCCCATGGGAAGTATTTAATGAATTCTTTCTTTTGCTTTGCTTTTGCATGCAGCTTTGTTTTGGTAATTAAACTGCCTTTATCTCAACCCATGGGTTTTCTCACTTTTACCTTTCCAATCCTCTTTCCCATCCCACCTGGGCAGTAAGTGAGCAGCTCTATGGTGCTTAGTTGCACCACAACCTGTAAAGGCTCATTTTTTTAATCTGAAATGTGGTTTCACATTCTATGATGTAATTTTGGATCTCTTTAAGGCCAGATGTTGTTAAGAGTGTAGCCAGTGTAGCTACTTACAAAATAAGATCCTACTGAATAAAGTACTAATAAAATCCAATCTAAGGTTTCAGTAAATAGTGCAATCCTTCTTGCCAAAAACAGCAATCAGGAAATGTGGTAAAAAAAGCTTCACTGCAGCTCCATACATTCATATATTTTCAATTTACTAATTTCAGCTTATTGTTACATAAACATAATACAAACAAACTTGAAAATTATCATTGCCTGTGTTGTAAATATACTGGTCTCTTTTTGACTTATATAAAATCAGAAAATAATTACATTTTTACAATCAAAGGCTAAAAACTATCTTTCTCAGTTAAAGTATGAAAATTCTGCAAGACTACAGAAAAATCACTTTTATTATTTCATGGTTGTAGTCTGAAGTTTTTGGTGTCTGTGATAACATATTTTTGGAGATCACAACAGAAGTGAGATTTTGTAGCTAAACTGTTTAACTCCAACTCATTGATAATATCAGACAGCCTTATCTAAGGATAGGGCTTAAATGTTTTCATAAATAGGAATTATGGTGAGATTTTGGTGGAAATTTCCCTGACAGTTTTGAACGAATTAGTAATGATCACTATTACACAGTGAATATCAAATGTATTGATAATGGTGGGAAACTTAAAATGAAATACAGACGCAATAAAAAATATTCTGACATTATGAATTCATGTGTTGTCAATTTTAAGGGCAAGGTCTTAGTTAGTTCATTAAGTGTTTGCACAGCTACAATATGCCCACTTCTGATGGAAATGCAATGTAAGTATCAACAACATTTTTAGTGTCAATATCCTATTTTGTTTACAGCAAACAAAAGATATTTTCAAAAATGGTTATTTCAATATATCAACTGGTTTCTGGGTAAGTAAAATAGAATGTTTCTTGCCTTTAGCCACAAATCTAAGCCAAATGAAATTAAAAAACAAGACAGAAAAAAGGAATTACCATTTACACTCAAATAACACTGTTGTTTCCTGGCCTCTGCTAGCTGAGGGATCACATTCCTGCTGTTCACAACATGGAACTGTAAAATGAATTTGAGTGCGATAAGTTACTGAAGAAATTAACATAATTTGTTGCTTTGGATATCAAAATGAAACCAGCTGCATACAGAAGGAATACAAGAACTGAGTTCTAACCAGCCCAAAAGTATTATCACCTAAATATGCTAAGGATAGGAAAAAACTAGTGCATATTGGAAATAAAAAAAAATAAAGCAGCCTTACAATCTATGGTAGATTTAAAAAGAATTCACCTAAGTAAAATTTACCTTCGTCTTCCTTTGAGGACGATAGACAATTCTGGATAAAGCCTTCATGTAAGCTCAAGGTTTCATGCACCTCAGGGCAGCCAGAATGAAAAGCAGAATGAAAAGGTCAGTGACTGAGGCAAGGTGCTTGTTTCTCATGGACACATCTGCACATATGGAGACTAAGAATTATGGAGCAGAACATGGCAACATTTGGAATATTAGCATTAGAGTGTGCGAAAAAATGCTAAATCATAAAACACTAAAACTTGTTTAGTGCAGTGTTAATGTGACATTCAGCTAAAAGCATAAATTTCTGCATTGCCAAGTGGGTAGTCTAAATAAAAACCAAGATAGAAAAACTAATGTTCCATGAAAAAATGACGTACAGAGAGAAAGAAAGTGTTTAACTAAGTGCTGTACTACTTTCTGTTTCTCCCTGAATTATGGAAAAGTGTCTAGCAAGTCTTTTTACCATGATCTTTCTGATAATCCCAAATACAACTTTTCTAAATAACTGGAAAATACAATCTAGTTGCCTCACCTTCTTTCTAGAACAGGGAGAGAAAAGAACCATTTATATAAGTCATGTTTAGCTTCCCTCTCTCTTCCCAGAGGAGACTTATTCTTTGTCAAGATTTTATCATATGTATCATATGTGTTAATTTACTCTTTATGAGCTTCAGTGTATAGTTTTCAAGTATTTATGCAGTTTCATGAATACACGGGAATTCAAAAACTCTATCGGCTCATGACTTGGCTGTCATCTATATCTGAAGCTTACAGCACCCAAAAATACCTATATTTACTATTGAAAAGTGTTTTGATGAATGCCTTTCTAAAACAGAAGTTTCAATCAATTAGATGAAAATATATTTTAATACTGTGATAGATGTCAAGGCTCATAGTAGAAATTATCTGCTTCTTCTACTAAGATGTATTTATTGCTTTTTGTCATGATTGTGTCTTTATCTGCAACAGAAGTTGTAAAAGTAAGTTACTTTTCTCTTTAGAAGTGAAGTTTGTTTCAGTTTTTCTTCTACATGATCTGCTTGAGGCAATACACATATCTTTACTAGATGTGGTAAACAATTAATTGCACTAGCTGGTACTTAAAGTAGGGTATTTATAGGAAGAACAATTAGCAAAGACTACATTTCAGAAACAATTCAAAGGAATTCAGTCTCTTATAAGAAACAATGCAAACTACATTAATTTTCAGGAAGGGGCAGGATAGGATAAGGAGAGCTTTGCCACCTCTGTACTGTGAGCCCCACATCGTGAACACTGCTGCTTATGAAAACTCTTTCCTGTGCAACTGTTAGCTGCACTTCTGCTCTATAAAGCACATAGAAAACATTAAAAAATATACAAATACCTAATCTGGGTAAAGCACAAAATTTGTATGTTTAGGAACTTAACTGAATCAGGACCAGAATCACGAGTGACTTATGGAACTTAACATTTCCACATATCACAGAAAAGCTGAGATTGCAAACAGGGAGGTTTTGTCTTATATTCATAAAATCATAGAATGGTTTGGGTTGGAAGGGACCTTAAACATCATCGCATTCCAACTCTACTGCCAAGGGAAGAGATACCTTTTACTCGACCAAGTTGCTGAGAGCTCCATGCAGGCTGGTCTTGAACACCCCCAGGAATGGGACATACAGAACTTCTCAGGCAACCTGTTCCAGTGCTTCATCACTTACATAGCAAAGATTTTTTTCCCCCTAATATCTAATTTAAATCTATTCTCTTTTAGTTTGAATCCATTCCCATATATCTTTGTATCCGCCTAAAATGAAATAGAATTTATTTTATATTCATTTTCTGCTAACATGATTACATTCTAGCAGTTGCAAAAACCAATGTAATTTGTGTGTTTGGAATTCTGCTATATGAGGATGCTGGAGAGGGAGAAAAATGTTGTGGGACTGAGCGTTTATTTCTTTTGTGAGAATCTTAAAAGCTTCAGTTTATTTATCAGCACAGTGAATCCACAGAGAGACTAAATCTGACAGACAAGATGTAGCAATAATTTGCTCTGTTTTACTTTACCCATGTTTACATGGGAATTTGCAAACAGAAACAAGCGAGCTCATGCAGTGTTACAGACCAGGCTGTCACTAGCCAGGTGCTTGTCAGCTCCAACTGGAAAGCCTTGAAGGCAAGTTAGCCTTGTGCTATGGCTGAGCTTCTGCCTCTATGCACAGCTTGTTATTCTGTGCTTGACACTGCTCTTTTTGTGACTGAAGAGTTGTTTGAATTAAAAATAACTTTGGAAAAAAGCTGAATCCTGAGGAGAAAACAAAAGACTCCAGATAAAGAGTTACCTGGATCCTGGTTAAATCACTAATGTTAGCACAGTTGGAAAAATGGGAGTAGCTCTCTAGGGTATGTAAGCAAAAGTAGCTTACTTTGACAAAGATGAATGGAACCAAATCTGTTACTGGATGGCTCAGCCTAACACAGGCAGATGTCTTACATTTAATAGATTAATTTAGAAGTTGTATCACTTTGTTAATTCTAAATGTGATCAGTTAACTTCAAGCATTTTTCATGTTTATGTCCTGAGGTCTTTTGTTTTAATTTGACCTCAACACTGCAGAAATATATATGATTTAAGCAGGAGCAGCCAGAATATTAAGCACATTATGGAATCAGAGTCAGGACATAAGTAATAAATTTGTGCTTATAATAAGCACATGATGCTAAATAACTATTAATTCTTTAACCTGCAGCAAGTCATGCTTATTAAGGCTACCCCCAAATATTTTAAAAACCTGCAGTCACTTAATAAAGTCTTAAACACCTTAAATCTGCCACTTTTCTCATTGCCTGTTCTCAGCTAATTTAGTAATAGTTCCAAATTCCAAACCTGCAAGTTGTCTCAGTAAATGTACTTCAAAGATAGAACTTTGAACAAAAGTCATGGAAGTGCATTATAATATTGTGATAAATGTAAAGTTCTTCATGCTTAAAATTGATCTGTATCTTCTATTTTAATCATATAACAGAATCACAGAATGGCTTGGATGAAAGGGACCTCTGGAGATCTCTGTCTTGAATGCAGATACTGATGTTCTTTTTGAGACACAAACTAGTAGAGTTTGTCAACCAAGTAATTTCTTCATGGAGACAAGACAGAACCCTTAAGAAATACTGAGAGTGCTACAGAAACTCTTTGCTCTGTTTTAAAGTGACTTTATATCTGGATTGTATCTTTTTGTTTCTTAAGAAGAAAAATATATGTTAGAGTTAAATTACCCAAATTCTGTTTCTGGACTCGAAACTTTAGACAGACTAAATCATAACTATGGGGTTTTAAAAAAAATTCTTCTTTCACTTCTGTGTATTTTTTTAATTGCAATTATTTTGATGAACCAGTTCAATCAAAACAAAGGAGTAATGCAAAAAAAACCCCTAAAAATCACGCAGAACCTTCCACAAGCAAAATGATGCCCAGACAGCCTCTAAGTAATTTCACCTTTGGAAGACAACAACCTTCCTTTATATACAGTTTTTATAGCTAAATATCACACCTTGTGATATGAACTGTTGCTTTGTCCCATTTATGTCAACTGTCTCATCTGTGTCCTCTACCAGCTTCTTGATTGCTGTGTTGTGGTTTAAAACCAGCTGGAAATTAAAGTCCAAGCAGCCCCTTCCCTTCCCCCCCACCTCTTCTGCTGAGAAAGGGATATGGTAGAGAATAACACCCTATACATGCCCACACGCCTCCAGGCTCCTCTCCCCTCATGGTAATTGTGAGAAAATCATCTCTGTCCTGGCTGAAATGAAAACACACCCTCATTCTGTTCACTTAGGAAACAGAGTTGCAGGGAGGGAAAGTAAAAACTTTGACACTACAAGAATTCTTTATCAATGACCAAAAAATTGATGTGTTTAGCAACATTCCAAAGGTCCAAAACACAACACCATATGGTCTGCTGTAAAGAAAGTTAACTCCTTCCTGGTCAGAACCGGTAGAAAAAGTAATTTAAAAATTACACTTTACTTCTGAATAATACCAGTGAAATTCTAGCATCTCAAATACCACATCTTTTATGTACTTGAAAATAATCTCAGATAGCTTGCACAGAAGTCAAACTAGGAAGAAAGAGGCAGTTGGATAGACGTCCAAAGAAACCAAAAGGTATAGTACAATTCTTCTCTATCTTATTCAGTCTATTTTATCTATTTGAAATATAAGAAAAATTTTAACTGCTACCTGTAAGCAATTTACAAGTTTTGCACATGAAGACTTGCTACTAAATAGTTCTAAGTTTTTCTGATTTTTATATTTACATATTCTTTAGCCATATCTCCCAACAGTTATTTGCATTTTCTTACCAACTATAGTTTATAATTTAGAGTGTACTTTGCTTCAATTTGGTATTATAACAAGCCTGAAGATATAAAAAAATTAAAAGAATGAAGATTTTTCTACAGCTGCTGAAAAATCAGATAGCTCCATGGATTTTAGTACAGCTATACTACTTATGCTCTCTCCACAAATAAGTATTTACTATTACTACAGCTTTCTAAGAGAAGACTTTAGAGTACAAGGCAGCTTGTTCAGGTTTTCTTCCTAGTCAGTATAGATTGGTGCTTCCAAAGGGTAACTAATCTAATTGTATGGAAAGTTAAATCTTCTAGAACTTCCTGTGTCACATCAGCTTGATAACATAACTTAAAATTTATGTTTTAGATGGCTGAAGCTGGATTGGGTGAAGCCCACTGTGGCTACCTGTATGTGTAACAGAAGAAGTACATTTTATTCCCTCTCTGAATGTTATTTTATTCCCTCTATTTCTACATTTTCTGTTCTGATACTACCATTTTTCAGAGACTTTTGGAAGAAAACAAACCCCGGGATTTAGGGTTACTGTTTGTCAAGAATTTATTTTCTGATCCTTTCCTGACTTTTTATTATCCCTGGCACTTTGAGATTGGTTTCAGCAAATCTGACATAGTGTAGGGAAACAAACATTATCAGCAGCAGAGTATACACAGAACAGAATGACTTCATGTTACTATTTAACAAAAATGTTCCTCTGAAAATATGTATAAAGAATATAATAAAAAATAAAACAGAAAACATAAGGAGGGAAGTACATGGAAACTTGAAACTGTCACATTTATGTATACAATGAATGCTATTGGTTGAACAAAACTTGACCTATCAAATTTATAACAGTTGTAAATACCAATAAAATGTACCTTGGTATGCTTAAAAATGTACTTGAAAGTGTACATCGCACTTTTCAGAGGTTCAGGACAAGTACAATTCACTTTTATAAGAGTAGGGTCTTGACATTCTCAGCCAGTTATGTTTAGAAGGATATAAAGGATTTCTGCACTGCACGCCATCATTTGTTGAAAAGTTTCGGCCCCTGCATTTTTTGTCTAACATGCATGAAATTTGAGAGCTCTAAAACATAAAAAGAAGACCTCCTCTAGGCTTTTCGTGAATCTACTAAAGCCAGTGAGTTTGCTAGAGAAAACTGTTAACAAAAACAAACAGTAAGACAAATTGACTTCAACTGTGATGAGAGGAACAAAGCTTTCTTCCAGAAAAAAAACATCATTGTAGAACAATTGGAGTGGGGAGAGCCTGAAGAAAAGATTTTTATAAACACCAAAGTTCTGACCTACTCTTTCAATATATTTTTGCTGATTTTTATAGAGGGCTTTCTCAGGAGGAATAATGCTGACAGCAAAGTCATATGAGAAAGGAAGAAAATATCAATTGTTCAAGCAGCAAGACAAGGCTTGCAAGAGAAAACTTGATCTTACACAGTAGTTTTCCAGGTCAGACATACCAAAGTTAAGGCACTGAGGTATGAATTTTAATAATTTTTCTGTAGTATATAAATACAACAGAAGTGACAGGCATAAGGGAATACAGCCACATGAAAGAGCACTTTAATCACAAAGCAAGAAAGTTTTTGATCACAGACTATAGATATTTGTGACTGAAAGCTGAATAAAAGAGCTACAAAACCCCTAAACCAAACCACTGCACCCTCGCTGCCTTTCTGTTTTCTTTAATGATCAGACATGGGGAGAACAAATGGTAAGATATTGATGTGGATGTTATGAAGCTTTACTCTTCACTGCTGATTGTCAGCAAAATATTATGGACACCCACTAAGCAGGGATACATGATGCAGTCCTTTCAACAACAGTGCTATTACAATTTTTATTTGTTTGTTTATTTAGTATACAAAAACCTAAGAAAGTAAGGAAAGCTAACAAATATAATTCAACTGGTAGGTTATTTGTGTCAAGATTGCACGTTTTATTGGCCTCATTCTTTTATTGTAGTTTCAGGTGATATAACAGGAAGGCACAAACATTTATAGACAGACAAAACTTCAGCTTATTTCCTTTCCAAAACAGTTTAATCTTGCACTGTCATCACAGCTCATCTGAATAATTTGCTAACAGAAGGGAGAACAGTGAAATAATGTGGAAATTGTATGTCATCATTACACTTTTTTAACTGAACATAAGACAAAGCATTTTCAATTCGGGGTGGGTGGAATTTATTAGTCTCTCATTAATATTGCGTAGGTCATCATTGTTTAACAGTTGATATTACATAAACTGTTTACTTCTAGAGATATTCATATGTTAACAATCAGTGAAGTGGTTCCCACTATTTCATGGCTGCTATTGAGCTGAGTTGTGGCAATGGTTCACTGTCAGTGTCAGAGACCTTTGAGAAGGAGTAGAGTCTCCTGCTCGGGTGGAATATCAGATACTGCAACTTGCAGGTTTGAACACTACACACAAGCTATTGCAGAATCAACAGCAAAACCCTCTTCCCATTCTGTTATCACAGCTGTCCTCCAGTCTCTGGAGACACGCTTTTAGTTTTAAAGACAAAAAGGTTAATCATGAAGAAGGATAAAATAGTAACCTTCCACCATTATCAGTAGGAGAGCTTGGATTTAAGGTCTTATCATTAGTCATAAGAAAAACTGAGTTTTATCTGAAATTTTCAGTGATAATGAAATATGTGACTGAAAGCAATACAATTTAAGCACCAAGATTCAAATGCATTTAGGACCATATTAACTGCAGTTTAGAAGTGTAAGGCTCTGTGTATCACCTGATATTTTAATCAATTCAGTGACTTTCATTTAAGGGGTTGATTTTGCTGTAGCTGATAGTTATAAAGAAATAGTCCTTTATTTGCCTGCTTTCAACAAGGGAAAACTAACATATATGGTTTATATAAGATGTTGTAATACTAAAATTCAAATAAAAATTATTTTTAATCCTTTCTTGACCTTAAAAAATACAGTGGTCATGTACACAGAAAGACCAAAAACTGAATAACAGGCATCAAAATAAATCTGGTAAACAGTTCTGGATGAAAACATGTAAAAATATTTTGGAAAATAAGTAGGAGAAAGAAGGGATGCTGTTTTATCGATAAGTCAGAGGAGAAAATAACCAAAGGAACAAAGGCATATAGGATAAATTCTGCTGTGTTAGACAGGAAATGGGCCTGGTAAATAATTCAAATTTAATTGGCTTACAGAGCTGAAACTGTTACTGATGAAAAAAAATTAGAATCTTGAGTTTTATTAGATTATGATACTGCTGTTATAAAATTGCACTTTGGACAAGATTTGCAGATAAGCAAAAAACAAACTCCTTTCTTTAGAAAGGGAGGTTAAATACTACAGTTGGAAAAACCGTTTCTATTTTCCTGTCTTTGCACAGAAAGTGTCTTATGAAAATATACCACTTTCTTAAGTTAAAAGTTTTCACAGAAAGAAGGTGTGTGTACCTGCCAGCAGAACTCTGCTGTGGTTGTTTTTTTTTCAAGAGTCTCACACGTAATTTCTTCTCAGCTTTAATTTTTTTTTCTAAAATGGTATTGTAACTCGCATGAAAAGAAAAATAAAATTTATTTTGTTGTTTTGTTTCTTTCATAATGAAGTCACAGGGTACCACAGTGTCCATGTCTTGACTGAATTTGAATAGCTCAACCAGTTTAATAATTAAAGTCAATACCTTGTAAAAAATCACAAGATAAATGCTCAATGTTTGAAAACTTTGTGTAGGGTCTGAAGTTGAAAATTTGCTCAAACCAAGCCATAAAACTGTAGTCAATTCATTACACTGTCATGATCTGACAAGCCATTTCACAATCTGAGTCTATAAAAGAGATGTTGTAATAGAAAGTGGGATTCAGGTAATTTGTGCTTTATTTTCTCAGTTAATATTCGTGATTTTCTGTGAATACAACATTTACACAATCTCCAGCACACAAAAATGCAGCAGCACTTAATTGCTGGTGGTTTTAATTGTGGCTGAATCTCAAAGGAATTCTTTAAATGCTCTATTTTTCCTCTTTTTGTGATGTGCAAACAAATACTGATCTGTAAAGTTAACTTACATGCAGATTTAGGAATCTAAATACCCCTTGGTTCTATTTCCAGGAGTCTTGCCTAGATCTTCAGACAGCTGTCTGTATCTTGCTAAAATACCTATGCTTAGACAAGCTGTGGTATAAGAATATAATAAATTTCTCACATAAGGTCTGTTATGTTCTAGAATTTGTGGGAAGCCAGTTGCCCTCTGCATGACACTTTTAATTTTTTTTCAGACTGCATTTTGGTTGTAGTGATAGTGATCTTTTTGTATAGGAGATAAATAGAATTTTGTCCTGAGATCAAGACAGTGTTTAGAGGTTTTAATGATGAATCCCACATATCTCAGGACAATAGAATTTCATTAAAAAGAATGATTCTGAAAAAATGGATGTGCAAACCCAGCCACTGAGCAATCAAGTATCCAAGGGTAACTGATACCAGAAATAAATCAGGAAAGTGCAGCAACTTTTTATTGATGTAAGAATTTTAACCAAAAAAGAAAGTTTAGTGTATGCTCATAAATTACTCACGAAGTTCTGGCTAAGGCACTCACATGCAAAAGGTCAGTTCTGGCTCTCTTTTTGGGTTTGTTATTCTTATAACGGTCTAATAAATAATAGATGCTCAAGATACAATTATTTGCCATTTCCTCTCCCATAAGGACACTCAAACTTTTCATGCAAGTATTTTCTGTAAGTTTTTCAGGTCCAAATTAGAGTTTCTGACAAAATTAAAAGGAATTTTTGATACTGAATGCATATGACAAGGTCTACCTTCTTTTTTCTTTAAAGACAAATAAAGTAGGAATAAAGATTGGTTTAGGTTTTTTAAATTGTCATCAGTCATTGAGGTAAAGAGTGGGAAAGTAGCTTACATACGAGTAGACAGGTAATTTTTCACAACTATACGGCAAGTTTGCTAAGTAAATACACTTAATAAGACACAGGAATTGTTTCAGTTTCTGATCATGACTCTTGGGACCAATTATCCAACTAGAATAAATCAATAGCTTCTATGAAGGAAAAGATCTTTGCTGTATTTTTTTCACTAGAGGTGGAAAGTAATTTTCTCCTACATTGGGAGGAAGGTAATGACTGACAGTACACAGCTTGAATATCTTTAGGGTAGAGACTCTGGCAATTTTGGTGTGTTTTTTTCACTGTGTCTAGGATACTTGTAGCCTGACTCTTGATCCGGGGCTCTTGCTGGGTATCAGATATAATAATAGAATAAATGCTTTTGGTCTTTGCTAAACTACTAATCTGTGTGAGAGAGAGACAATGAAAACTGAATTAATGAATGTTGAAGCTGTTTTATAGTTAAGAAAATAATGGAAATTATGAGCAGACTCAAGGAGTAAGAAGATAGTTTAAGAATTCAGAGAAGAGAAATAATTCAGCTTAGGAAACAGAGGAAAAGACTGTGTTCCCAAAGAGATACAGGAATCATCTTTAATACTAAAATAAGAGCTTTGCATTTTCATTTTGATACTTTTGCATGTGGGACTCAAAGCTGGTTCTATATTTTTAAAGGCAAAAATTTCTAGAGAAACTTCTATTTTTATCAAAAGTCTGTATAGGCTTTTCATACAAAATATAGTTGACAAATATTCACATTATACTTACGCATGTCATTTAAAAATGATAAAATATTAATCTTAAATTTTGATGCATACTATCTGAATAAATATCTTCCGGTTAACAAAATGACAAAAAATCTGTAAAAAATAAGATTTCTACAGATTTTGAACATGTGAAATGTTTCACAGACTGACATTTCTAATATCTATGTGCCCAGTTTTTAAGGACAACATTCATAATAGATTGCAAAGTTCTGGGGGATGGGGGGTGTAAGAGTTTTCCTTAAAAAATTACTTACAGAAAAAAAACATATAATGTTTTTTTACTCACAGTTATAAACTGTTTTTAAATAATAGAATGTAGTTTGTGATATTTAGAGACTGAACTGATTATGCAGGGTGAAAGATAAAGGAAAAAGAAAAGGAAATAAAGTTACTTGAACTAATCAGTGGCAAACAGTTACCAGGCATTTCTGGACTAGTAAGTTCAACACAATATTAAGACATCCTAAAAACTATTTTTTATTGACATGTGATTAATTTTTAATATTAAAATATCCCTGACTCTAGTAGACATGAACTAGAGTTGATATACCAGCACAGTTTTAATTTAGCACAGAAAGAATGAACATTCATTATTAATATATATTTAAAAGTTAAATGGGAGCTGAAGCCAGGTAAATTCAGAGACTATGTCAGATCACTAATGTTAATTATGCACACACAGTTAAAATAGGTGATATAATTTCATATGACAAAAATAATTACCTCATATTGTTCCATTATGAAAGCTGTTTTCATATCCTAAGTGTCTTGCAATACCATTTCATTTAAAATAAAATTATATTTCATACATCTGACCCATCCACCTTTGAAGACCCTTGTTTATTTCATGATAACGTGGAAATAGCACAGAAATTTTATTAGGCGTCCATTGATAATTAATATAAGGTGGGTCTAAGACCTTTGTTGATTGCTACATTGATATTTTAAACTTTCACTTTCGAATCTGTTTAAAAATATATATTACTTTTCCTTTGCTGAGAATACTACCTGTTAACAATAATAATCAAAAAGTGAGTACAAACAGAAGGTGATGAACACTATTCTAAACATTTGTGGTTTATATCCAACTTTTAACTCTAACCTCATCCTGAATATCAAGTCTAAATTATTAACTACATATGCCTAAGTAGTAATTTCATTTTTCTTTAGTGACTAACTCTAAACATTATTCTTCAAGTGTATTTTAAATATTTTATGAAAGAGAATAAAATTTTCACTGAACAAATCCTCCTGCCTCAGGTTATGTTTTCTTCTGTGACATTTCTAAGAAATACTTTTGTCCTGACCACTGCCAAGACTGTCACAACAGACTTTTTGTTCTTTAGCCTGTTTGAAAAATATCTTTTTTCCCTCAACTGATCATTATTCAAATTTAAAAAAAGTATTTTTTTCTTTATTTGTGTTTAAGTTGTACAACTCATTGCTGAGGACAAAAAAAAAGTATGTAGAAAATATTCAAGGATATTCAAGGAAGACTGAACCAATGAAGGCTGGTATACTAAAACACACAGATGCAAAATCTATTTTAATAAGTCCTAATCTGTCTATTAATGAAGTGAGAAGAGGATCCTGGAGGATCTGGAGGAAAGAATAACAATATATTTGTCGTGGTTTTCTTGAATCATATCATACTGCCAGAGTCAGAATATTGGGGCAGGTTAACTTTGTCTTGAGCTTCTAGTATTGGGATTATATATGTTAATATATGTGTATAGTTTGAGAAACACTTTAGGAATAATGAAGAAAACTAAGAGCAAACAACCTGCTGAGTCCAAAAGTTCATTTAGCATAATATCTTGTCCTGACACAGCTGTAGCACCAGTAACTACAACTGATAACCTGGAACAGTAAAAACACAGGGTTATACATATATATATGTATATATATATATGTATGTGTATATATGTATATATATATATATACACACACATATATATAAACTATAATGCAAATACATATATATACACACATACATATATTGTTTTGCATTATAGTTTATTGTTTTGCTGAAAGCACTAAAAGAAACCAATGATTAGCACTCTCTTTGATGAATTTTATAATTACTAAATATATCAAGCAAGAAAAAATAATATGCAATTTCTATTAAGGTTCAGTTTTCCCAGGGAAACAGCAAAAACCTTTCATGGAAGGCCTGTCCCAGAAAGCAGGAAAACAGACTGCCCCTACCCAGACTAAAGAAGGGTGTGTGTATATATACAAACTAGGTTTATTTTTTCTGCCACAACTTCAGCCCAAGAGAATGTCTCTTATAGAGAAACCAATATTTGCTCTGTGAAAAATAACTTGTGAGACTGAATAAATGTCTCTTCATACAGGTAAATGAGAGTTCTGGAGAAGTTTTGGAATGTAAGGAGAAAAGATGCTGAATGGAGATAAAATTTCTCTCTTTCACAGTTAAAGTATTGGGCTCAAATCTTGTAAAATTTAAAATACTCTTGCAGCATCCAAATTCTCTCATGAACCTCTTTGTCATATCCCTACAAACAAGCCTGAAAGCGCACAATATAAGTAATGTGCAAAAACTAGCCCTGAGGCACCATTTATCGGCGAAATTATTGCCTGAGGAGCAACTTTGTTTTAATATTGCAGTCTTTTGATGCTTTTAATACCTGTGTAAGTTCACATAAATCCATAAATGTCTGAATGACTCTTCTCATAATATGACAAGTTGCTCAGATGAACGAGCTTCCACGAGAAATATCTAAGGCATAGAACCAGAGAATCATACAATATCTTGAGTTAGAAAATTCCACAAGGATCAAGTCTAGCCACTGACCCCACGCAAGACCATCAGAAGAATCACACCATCTGCCTGAGGGTGTTGTCCAAATGCTGTTTGAACTCTGCGAGTCTGGTGCTGTGACCACTTCCCTGGGGAGCCTGTTCCAGTGCCCACCCACCCTCCGGGTGAAGAACATTTTTCTAATGTTCAGCCTAAACCTCCCCTGACACAGCTTCAGGCCATTCTGTCAGGTCCTGTCCCTGGGCACCATAGAGAAGAGATCAGTGCTTGCCCCTCCTCTTCCCCTTATGAGGAAGTTGTAACTGCAGTGAGGTCTCCCTTCAGTCTCCTCTTTTCCAGGCTGAACAGACCAAGTGACCTCAGCTGCTCCTCATACAGCTTCCCCTCCAGGTCCTTCACCATCTTGGGAGACTTCCTTTGAACATTCTCTGATAGTCTAATATCTTTCTTATATAGTGAAACCCAAAACTGCACACAGGACCCAAGTGAGCCCGGCACAGTGCAGAGTGGGACAATCCCCTCCATTGCCCAGCTGGCAATGCTGTGCCTGAGGCACCCCAGGACACGGGTGGCCCTCCTGGCTACTAGAGCTCACTGTGAACTCTCCAATATGCTGTTAACCCACAATCCCAAATCCTTTTCTGTGACACCACTTTTCAGCATCTCATTTCCCAGTGTGTACATACATCCAGGATTACCCCATCCAAAGTGCAGAATCTGGCACTTGCCCCTGCTGAACTTCATACAACTGGTGATTATCCAGCTCTCTAATTTGTCAGGGTCTCTCTGCAGGGCCTCCCTCCCTTCCAGGGCCTAAACAGCTCCTCCCAATTTTTATCATCTGCAAACTTACTTAGTATCCCTTCCAGTCCTGTATCCAACTCATTTATGAAGATATTTAACAACACAACACAGGGCTGAGGATGGAGCCCTGAGGAACCCCACTAGTGCCAGGTCACCAGTCTAAGGTCACCCCATTCACTAAAACTCCTTGTGCCCAACCCATGAGCCGCTTGCTCACCCGTCCAGCTGTGGGCTGGATATTTTGTCCAGGATTCTGTGAAAGAAAGTGTTAAATGCTTTACTGAAATCCAGCAAGATTATATGAATTGATACACTACTGATAAGGAATATTATAGAAAAAAAATAAAGCCCATTTTATTTTTAATGAGTACTGCTTAAGCCTTAGTGAATTGAGAGGAAGGAAAAAGAAACTAAATTTGAACAGGGAGAAAATTACTACACTCTAAAGAAGTATTAGTTGTTCTTCATATTTTGTGTAACAGAAAATAAGTAGATAAATATAAAGGACAAGATTTTAGTACCACATTTTAAATAGACTGTCAAATTTCACAGTGCAGTTACACTTCAGTAGTACTCTGGAACCTGAGTCTACATATACAGGGGTGAAGAGACACTGTGAAAGCTATCCATGCTACATATTTTAGACTGCCAGACTCTTCTAACAGGAAGAATTCAGAAAACATTTTTCCCTTCCATTAGCTGTATAAGGCACCTAGATCACAGAATCATAGATTCATTTAGGCTGAAAAAAGCCTTTCAGGTTATCAAGTCTAACCAATGGATGGCTTGTTTAAAAAAGGTACCAATTATTTTTAGATAGCTGGCATTGGAGGAGGTCATTCCTATGCTCTATATTGCTTCTTCTTCTTCTTTTCAGAGTAAAATTACAACAAAAATCAGGGGACAAATAAATATGCCTTTCCTTTGGTAATAATGCGCCAGCAGATTATATCATATAGAGATTGATAAAAGTAATGTTAACATCAAATGCCGCTAGTCCTGAATATTATCAAGCTATTGCTTCCTTAAGAGAAGAATTTTTGCCGGTGTAGCTCAAACTTGCACCATTTCTATGCAGGAGAGATTAGAAATGTGAAAGCTCTACTTTGGGTTATTGTACTTTCTCCATTAGCCATATTGATGTAAGTTTTCTCCTGAAGAATCAATGACTTGAATAACAGCCAGCCAGACTTCAAGTACAGTGCATTTGCTAATTGGTTTCAGTCTCTGCTTCTCTCACCATTTTCTACCCACCACACAATAAACATTTCTATTACACCTACGGCATGTAGCCAACTGATTGCCTGTTGAAGACATTAGACATACATCTGGAAGATCCTCTGTGGCTGTCAGATTGATAGCTGTGTTTTTAAGGTATAGAGCCCAAAAAGTAATACTTTAAAAGATTAATACTAGTATTGTAATGCTAAGTATGCCAATAAAATAACCCCAGTGTGCTCTCTTTAACTGAAACAAGATTTCTTATTGTCTTTTATTAAGCTGTTTATTGGGTGTAGGTGTCAAGGTTTTGGTAGTGGGTGAGCTGCAGGGATGTTCTCTGCAACGAGATGGCAGAGCTGCCCCAAATTGGACACAGCTGGTTCCAGTCAGCACTGATGGACATACCTCAGGACATGGCTGAGCCCACAAAACCTACTTAAAAAAAAGGTAATAATCAGTATTCAGTGGTTGTGAGAGAGTAAAGTGCAAAACCATGCGATGGCCAGTGTCAGAGAAGGAGCAGGAGGAGGGGAAAAGGGCTCCATGCTGGAGCAGAACTTGAAAGAACTGTAACCCATGGGACAGGCCCCACACTGGAGAAAAGTGAGAATGAAGGAGCATCACAGAAGAAATACTCTTAACTGTCTGCCAGACTCAGTCCCCATCACCCTGTGCCACACAGTAGGGGAAAGAAGTGTAGGAAATGCAGCAGTGACACCGAGTGAAGAAGGGCAGGTTAAAAGCAATATGGGTTTTGAGTTTTGGCACTGTTTTTTCTTACCATCCTCCTTCATTTTTAAGCGGCACTAAATTAAGTTACTCCTCCCTAAGTCAGGTCTTGTTTGTCTGTGATGACAATTGGTAAGTAAACACTGTTTCTTTATCTTGACAAATGAATTTTTCCATCTCATTTCCCCAGCATCTTACTGAAGAAGGGTAGTGAGAAACCACTTTGGTAGGGCTCTGGCAGCTAGCCAAGTGCAACCCACCAGAATCTTAAATATCAAAATGTCCTAGAGGTTATTCCTTTCTCTTAATTATGATTTATATTATTGATGCAATACAAATACATAGCTCAGTAAGCAGCCTATTAAAGCTGAAGTTTATGAGAGTAAGAGGTGTTCTCAGAATACTGATGCTACAGATGACATATATTTCTGATTAATTAGGAAACACATATTTTAAGACTTAGTTGAACTGGAGCTGATCTCCCATCTTTTTGTTTAATAAAATCTTCTTTCAGGAATTTGTCTAATGCCTGTATGGAAAAATGGCTGGGAGTAAAATTAGCATTCCCTAACAGAAGTTACATTGGTACAGGAATTGTAGAGAGAAATGCAGTTGCTACTCCCTGAATGGAACACAGTTGCCATGCTCAAAGCCTATTCCATGATGATTCTTCATACACGTGATGTGCAACTGTAAGCATCTGCCAAGAGGAATGGAACAAACAGTGGAGCAGAGCGGAGATACCTTGGCCAGGCTCTGTTGAAACCCCTGCAAGGAGTGGAAGTCAAAGGTACTTTGCAGAGAATAAACTGTATAGCACCTGTTAACAAGGGGAGAAAGATTTCCTGCTGCTGAGCTGGCAGCTGTGGTAGAATTGCTCTCTTGAGATGAACTTGTTTCACTATAACCTAATTGTAATATTAATGCTCTTTATCCCAAAGTTACCTGCCTCCAAGTTATGATCACAACTCACTGGGCATGCCCACTGCATTTTTTTGACTGTATCTTTAAAACTGAAGTGAGAGAATTTTACACCAATCAGTAACAAAGGTATGCATGGCTAGAGTCACCCAAGCTCCACCTAAACATAAAGAAATAGTATAAAAGTAAGTTGAGAATGGGGAAAAATTAAAGGCTCCATTGTAAGTGCTGGGATCAGTTGATGGGTGAACCTGTCTTTTCCCCCACAGGGACACATGCTGGGTAAGAACCACACTTTATGCATGCTGAGCACTTTTATTGGGGATTAGAGCTTGTCTGTGTATTGCTTTGAATATGTTTTTGAAATCAGATACTATTGCCAACAATCCTCAGCATATTTGTATCCCAAGTACATAGGGAAGACCCACTGAGAGGTCTCCCTTATGCTGCTGGTGTCTGTCCATGAATAAACCACTCCAACCATTCCCCAATCAATTGGGACTATCCCTATAAGTATAACTTATGGGGATAAGTTATCCATAATGGGACACTGACAGACTGGTCAGGCAAAAGGGTCTTGGCTTTCCTGGGGTGTGGACCAACAAAACAAACATTAAATGGTTGAAGAAATCTCTTCACACAAAGGGTTGAGAAAATCTCCCCCTTCCACATGACTCAATGCCTGTTTCAATCAACCTTAGGTTTTAACATTCATGACAACCTCTGGCAATGAATGCAAGACCACAATAATATTTTGTATTTGCTATTTCCTGTTTCTGGTTGCTTTCTTTAAAATTATAATTGTTGCCTTATAAATTTGTATAATTGTCCCTAGATCTCAAATTTAATAATAGTATCAGTTCTTTTCTAGACTGAGGCTTTTTAAAATGTTTGTAGCAGAAAAGTATGAAATTTTCATGTGACTATGGAGCAGGAAGGAAGCAAATGCAGAAAATAAGTTTTGTCGTCATGTAGTATATTACACTAGCAACTTAAAAGAATTTCTGGCATCTCTGAGCAAGGATTAATTATCTGCTCTAATTTAGACATCCAGACACTAGAGATCCAGATATGAGCTACCCACTGTTTGATCTTTTTATTGCCAATGGTGAGAAATTGGTAACTCCAGCTGGGAACTTTTTTCATCCTACTTTTATAAAAAGTTTGATAAATACTTTCTTGAGAGTGTATGTTTCTCTGCATTGGCTATCTAGCTGTAACAGACATTTCTATTTTTTACATTAAATAAACCTTGGCTGTGATAGTTTTTCAACATTTGGAGGACATTTGTTTTAATCTGTACTAGACAGTGGGTCCTTAAACTAGTTACTTTAGCTCCCTTCAAATCCAACAAAACATAGACACTCAGCTAAATAACACTGAATATAATGAAGTGAAAAACAAGCCTTGAGCCTTCTGGCATGAAAAAATTTCCTCAATTTCTTAAAGGCATGGTGTGGATAAAAACATTGGTTGCAATCTCTTCCAGCTGAAACTTATCCTCTCTGTTGTGGTAAAGGACAGAATTAGTAATGGCAAGCAGACTAATTACTCTGCTGCAGTCTTTGAAGAAATGCCTTAGGAGTGCTGCATCTAAACAAATTAAAACTTAAACCAGATTATTTTTGGTACTGTTGGCTGATTTTATTAACTCCAGGATCTGAGGGGAAAAGACTATTAATATACAATGCATAGTGTTGCAAATTTTTTTTATATGCAAGACCAAATTCTCTTTTCTGCTCAGCTGCTGTTTATTGAAATACTATGTGGGTCAAGAAAATAATGTATCATGTTAATTCTTTGCTCAGTATATCAGTGCAGTGGTGCTGTGAATGTTCCAGCAGTCATCTCTAAGTCCACTAGCTGAGAATAACAGAAGTTTAATGCTCTGCAGCCAGATTTACATTCCAGAATATCATACACATGACCTCTTTTACAACACCTGAGATTTTTACTACATCAGAGGGTCACAAAGGCAGTGAGCACAGTAGTAGTTCAACCTTTAATGTTTCATATAGTAGGGGAAAAAGTAATAATCAGCTCCTAGATATTTGCTTTGTTCTTATTTTCATACTTATTTCTAAAGGAAATTTCCATGGAAATCTGCTATTTTTGTATTCATAGAAATTTATTTTGTCACTTCAGTTTGACGTTGAAGACCAATAGATTATACGCACCAAGATCCTTTAGAATGGCAGTTTTGTTTACATTTCCAATTAATAAATTAGAGCTTTGAAATACCCATGTGCAATGATGCTCTTACTTGTATTCATGTCCTGATGAACAGATGGGAAAATTACCTGTTCCTTTCAGTGTTATTGCTGCTTCAGTTACCATAATAATTTGATTACTATTTCTGGCTCAAACTACTGATTCAAAAAGAAAATGATTGTATCTTGACGTGGGAGGTTAGACTTTGTGGGACAAAACCACACAACACCACATGTGTTGCACTGTGCTGTATAGAATTTAATGGCATATTTCCCCTCTGTATGTAATAACCTCTTTTCAATATCAATCTTTGATAGATAGCTGGGTAATATTTATCTTTGACTTCAGTGAAATCAACCATGACAACCTCAATTTCGTTTAGAAGCAATCATTCCTTGGGCAGACATGTAGCCTTAGAAATGCATATGATTAAAAATCAGTGACTTGTGCTGAGTCAGTTATATGTGGAGACCTAACATGCTTTTAATATTCAGACCTATATAGGATTATATAATATAAATTGAACCTGAAAATCTCCCAAACTAGAAAACCAATAATTTGTTCTTCATTTAAGACTTTTGGCTCCTGGTCCAGCTTCCCTGCCCTTTCCACTTCAGAATTCTGAACTTAATGTTTTCTTCAGTTAGTGGATGAATTCCACATACTATCTAAATAGAGATCTGAATATGATTTGTGTGAAGAACTCATGACAAAAAGAAGATATTTGGAGCAGCTGGAATTCATTCTTTAATTCAGCAGTTTAGAAAAACAAACAAAATAATCTCAGTGAAATTATTTCCTTTTCTCTGATCTATACAAAATTACATGAAAGTGAAAACAAAAATATCTCAGAGGATTAGCTATTACAAGTACCGAATTCTATTTTTATGAAATG
>VXBC01011277.1:77809-147723 GCA_013399945.1 Ploceus nigricollis
AGAAAGACCACAATGAAATGCCAGTATTTGATGTAAACTCATTTAATAAAATGTCGACCTAAAAATAGATATTTTTAAAAGCTGATATTTCCTCAAGGGATTTGTTAATACAATGAGTCTTTGATCCAACATATGAAACATTAAGGTCAAAGTCAGGAGACTTAGGAAGGGGGCCATCTGTAGAGTAGTGATACTTCACTGGCAAAATTAGTTGAGATTACAGTGCTGTCAAAAAGGAGAAGTGTAATTATTCAGCTGTTTCTTCTTTTTGATGTTATTCAAGGTCTTTATAATGTTACTTAAAGACTATGCCCCAAAAACACTGGCTCTATTTAAAACCTTCAATCTATTTAAAACCTTTTAAAGGGTTTTGTTTTCTCTTTTGTTTTTAAAATAAATTTCTTTAAATTAAAATGGATTTCATTTATTTTAGAGACAGTCAAATTTAGGGGAACAGGAAATACTGGAAATCCTTAAAAATGTTGGAAGACAAAAATGCTTAGACATATTCCCTAATAAATTATACCTTTTAAGGTTAGCTGAATCTTTGTAAGGGGAAGATTTAACCAAACTCCATGGCTGCAGTGACTGCACAGGGATAATCTGCTGCCATCAGAGGAGAGGGCTATATTATTTCATTACATACCTATTGGTTCTTAAACTTCAATTTTAATGACTGTTCCTGAATACAGCTTCTCAATCTTCCACAGGTCCCAGGAAGGACAAGTATGTTTCTACAAGGAAAAGATCAATCAGAGACACTTCAAAGGAAGGAACCCATAGAAAAAAAAAGGAGAAGGAAAAAGTCATATTTCAGTGATATGATAGATCTCTTTAAAAAAAACCCAAACAGCTCCACTTTACACTGGAACAATCCATTGCTTCATGTTGTAGGTCTACAACTCTCTCTCCCACCTGTGTCCCAAATTTTATGGCTCCCACTGGTAGTTTATAAGATCTCCTTCTCCTTTTAGTGTTGTTGCATGTGGAAGTGACCTAGCGAAGCCAGTGTTGGTCAGTCAGACAATAAAAAACCTATGTGTACATTGACAAAAATTGAACTTTACAGAACTGCCAAGCAAGAGGAACTTTATGTTGGTAATTGTTAATTAATTTGTTTAGCTATTTCCTTTCAACCCTAAAAAAATAGGAATGTTCACAAAATATATAAATCCTTTTCAAAGCAAGTTTCTGGAAAAAAGACCATCTTTTCCCAGAAATAATTTATGCCAACTAAAACCATCCTTTACTGTGGCGTATGACAATTGCTTTACAAATAGTAACAGGATAAATTCTTTAAAGTAAGGGAAAATCACCAGTTCAGTTCTGTGTTGGGTCAGGATGCAGAGTAAAATAAGCACTTAGTTAAGTGGAGACTTTGCTGTTCATAAATCCTGCAGGGAGATTATAATCACTGGAAGGAAGATGCTGAGTGAAAGGCTAGACAGATAGCAGCATCTTGAATAAATGGATTACCCAGTTACTGGATTACACTCAAATTGTAGGCCCATTTGTTGTAGGCATTTGATTAGGTATGATATTTTATGCTCTCAATTTTTTTGTAAATTTGTGGTCAAGCAATGCAACGGATACATAGAAACATACTTCAGAATAAATAAATTAAATTCCTTAAGTGTAAGAAAGTCATTCAATTTCTTTTCGACTTTTTGGGCAACCATTTTTACTACTTTCTAAGGCAATTCCAGGTACTGAGATTTTTGGATTTACATGAATGAGGGATGAACATGAAGTATGGAAAATAAAAATTATCATTCTGAGACAACAGAATTTCAGTCCATCTGCATTTTTTTTGTTCCTAGTATGTCTGTAATATCTAGCTATATGTGTAGTCACATTTATATGTATGTATGTCTCATTCTTTCCAAAGTAAAAGAAAAAACCAATAGTCGATGATGCAACAGAAATTCTTCAGTTTTTCAAAAATCAATTCATTATTATTCTATAACAGAGGAAGTGCTTACCAATGCATATTTTATGGTCCTGCACATTAATTCCATTATTCAGAAATGCTGAGGTTATATTCCAGATAAAATATAACTCTTCCTATTTGGCACCCTAATTAAGGACAGGTTTGAATTCACCTTGCAAAATGCATTAACATTCTGACTTGGAGGTACAGGTCAAATGTAAATTACCTGGCAATTATGACTGAGAGTCCAGAAAGTGCCAGCTTAGAGTGCCTGGAGACTATTTTGTTGACCTCATTAGGAATATTTTAAGTGAATACATAAACATGAAGACAAAATATGGAAAATATTTTTATTTTAAGTTTTCAATTAATAAGTCATGTTGATAATGGCTTCATCAGAAACACTGAAAACTTTTGAAAAAATAAATTATTAAGATGAGAAAAGAGAGATAACAAATATTTTATATACAATTTTCAGTGCTACAACATAATTAATTCCTAAGGTTATAGAGTAGTCATAAGTAGAAATGTAAAACCAAAAGTGTTTTCCCAAAATTAGCATAAGAATAGCTGTACAGATACAAGCTTCTCTAGAGAGTTACAGAATTTTAATTTTATACATATGCATAGGTGTATCTATGTATATATATACATATATATATATACACACACACAGTGTGTTTTCCATTTTCCCACTACTAGCAGGGATTTACAACTGAAGGGTACTTTGCCATGCTTGGTTTTCTCTTATCTCTTGCTTTGCCTTTTGATATGCCTCTTGCCCAAAGTTGTATTAACAACTTTGTATTTCTATTGTACTGAATTATTAAAATTACAGAAGGTAGCAGACCAAGTAAGATGTAGTTTTGCAAATAGTTAGTGGTCAAATACTGATCTTTTTGATCCAAAATAGGTCTGATGCAGAGATATTTGGACAAAATTGCAAATCCTGTTGAGTTTCTGTAGTTAAATAAATGAAAAAAAGGTTTCTTAAAGTTATCAAAACTAATATAAAATAAGGTTAAGATGACTATCCCTATGATAGTTAGTCATTGTTAGTTGCTGCCTTTTCTGATGGTTCATTTTTTATCTCACTTGTTACAAACTTTTGCCTTACTTATCACTGTTAAGAACAGGCTAGGAAAAGTTTTAAACCGCCCCCCTCAAAAAAAAAAAAGATTAAAAGCTGCCTTTGAAAAGAAACCAGGGAAAATTCCAGTAGGGAGGAGCCAGTAAATAAAGTGATAAAATAATACAAAATCAGTGATGGAAATCACAGTAACTATGAATAAAGTAGATAATTGGTCCAATTTATTATGGT
The DNA here is from genome assembly GCA_013399945.1 of Ploceus nigricollis. Classification (NCBI taxonomy): domain Eukaryota; kingdom Metazoa; phylum Chordata; class Aves; order Passeriformes; family Ploceidae; genus Ploceus; species Ploceus nigricollis. The sequence continues at coordinate 81,061 of VXBC01011277.1, forward strand.
GCTATTACTGTTTGAATATAAAGTTTGATCAGAGATGTCAATAGACATTTTATCTTACCTAAATCTAACTTTCCTAGGAAAGGAAGACTCACTTATTTTCACATAACATAAAAATCTTCTTATAAATTCTGTACTCCAAGCATTTTCTTGTAATCTGTAATGTCTGTGACAATATTAACACAATAATATTACTTATAAATGCAGTTTTGCAAATAATATCTCAAAAAGTATCATTGTTTTATTTTGTTGAATTGGCCTTGAATATTCTGTCAAGGAATTAAGGAATATCTCTAGATCAGCTGCCTTGTCCTTATGGGTGATTTTAACATCCTAGATATCACCTAGGGATATCATACAGCAGACACAAACAGGTTCAGGAAATTCCTGAAGCATGTTGAAGATAACTTCATGAAGCACGATTAAGGAAGACAACTAGTAAAGGAACCCTTCCAGATTTGTTGTTTATGAACAAAGGAGGACTCGTGCATGAAGAGGTTATTGGTTGTCTTGGGCCAGTACTCTTTAAGGTTTTTATAATTTATTTAGATGTAGGAATCAAAAATACAAGAAGGAAATTTGCTTATGACACTAAACTAAGAAGGAGTGATGGATTCCCTCAAAGGCACAGAGGCCTTACAGAGAGATCTGGGTAGACCTGAGAGCTGTGCATTCACCAGTCATATGAACTTTAACAAGTACAAGTACCAGATTCTGCTCATTGCAGAGGAATTGGACTAGATGACCTACAAACATCCCTTCCAATCAAACCTTTTATATCAGCTATGATTCTCCACCTAGGATGGGGTAATTCTGGTTATATATACAAACTGGGGGATGGTGAGCTTGAGAGGAGCCTCACAGAAAAATATCTGTGCAATTGGGTGAATGGCAAGTTTAATATGAACCAACAGCATGCCCTTGGCAACCAAAACGGTGAGCTTTGTCCTGTGCATGAAGCACAGCATCACCAGCTGGTCAACAGAGCTGGTGATGCTGTGCTGGTATGGCCTGACATTGAGTACTGTGTGCAGTTTTGGTGTCTCAAAATAAGAAGGACATTGTCTCATAGTGTGTCCAGAGGAGGGCAGCCAAGATGGTGAAAGGTCTTGAGGGCAAGACCTGTAAGTAACAACTGAAGTTCCTTGGCTTGTTTAGCTTGGTGAAGAGAAGGTTGAGGTGTGACCTCATCACTGCCTAAAACTTCCCCAAGACAGGCAGTGGAGTGGAGAGTTGATCTCCCCTCTGGTGAGCTGTCAGGGTAGTTCAGACTGGACATTAGGAAAAAGGCTCTTCCCTGGGATGGTGGTGGGGTACTGGAACAGGCTCCACAAGGAAGTGATCATGGCAAGAAGTGAGCCAGAGTTCAAGGAGCATCTAGATGTATTAGCCATATGATCTATTTTTAGGTAGTCCTGCAAAGAGCAGGGCATTGGACACAATGATCCCTGTATGTCTCTTCCAGCTCAAGATATCATAGGATTTTAGTAACGCAAATGGTGAAAAATTACCTGCCAAGTTACCTTAAATAAGCTCTTTTGCTTCAAGTTTTGAAATACTAAAGTGTGGCAGCAGCTCTCTGGCCACAGACAGCAACACACAACTTTCCCAGGCATTGTCCTGGGGAAGTCTGTGAGAAGATCAGAGAAAAGAATAATAAACATTTCTTATCTTCACTTACAGCACCTGTTGTTGTGAACATGTGGAATATGTTAGGGAGATTTGTTTACCAAAGAGTGATTTCTTAACTAGCCAGTAGTGATGGTGTTTGGATTCAAGGACCAATTGGGTCCACCTGTCTCATGACTGTCTGTAAGGGCAATGCATTTCTTAATAAGTATAGTATAATAAAGTGATTGATCAGTCTTCTGAGAATCATAGAGTCAATACTAATTATTACCCCTTTGGGGATACCATGTTAAGACATTAAAGAGGAAAATAAATTACAACAGTGCAGATATTCTAGTAATAGGATATCCTGGATTCATCAGAATTGAGTATTGCAGCAGGCAGTCTTGGGATGTGGTATTGGCCTCTCAGATGTACCTTTCTCCCATTTAAAGAGCTGTTGGGTTCACTCTCTATCACAGTAGAGTTTGGAAGAATATTTCTCTACTTAACAAACATATCATGTATGCATTTAGGAATAAGAGTTCATCAGTTTTTTCTTCTTTCTTTCCATGAGAATATAACTCACAGTTTGAACTGAACAATAGTTTCTTTGAGGTCAGTACTGCAAGAGTATAAAGGTTGTGTGAAGTCAGAGAGAGAATAGCTCTTACTAAGAAAATATTACAAAGTTCCTTTTAAGTCTAGTCTGTCTGTAAATAATGAGACTGAAAAGGTTTTATGTACGCCGGCTTTACTCATGTGTATGCTTATAATTAGAACTGTTGTACAATATCCATCAGTTTCCCAATTGTTCCCACTGTTTGTCATTTACAAACAAATGCACTGTGCCCTTGATTCATTGCTGATTAAACATAGCTATTTAAAGAAATTTGAGGTGCTTTTTAGGGTCATCTGGCCTCTAACTGCTGCTGCAGAAGTGTCTGGCTTTCCTACTGATCACATCATATCTGACAGCCATCTGTTTCGTCTTAGATGGCTGATAGAATCTCAGATGTCTTCAGGCAGCTGAATAAAAGTTAAAGAAGTGTGTGATTTTAGGCTGTAGACACTGAATTCTGAAGAGTGAATGTAGGCATAATCATACCAGCTAGGTATATAAGCTTCAAATGCAGTCAGCGGGGATCTAGAGATCAATAGTTTAAGCATAATATCTAATGTCTTCAGAAATGCACCCCAATACTTCTATCATAGAATAATAGAATACCAGGTTGGAAAGGACCTCATGCACCATCTGGTCCTAATTTTCCTGGCAAAAACATAGCCTAGACAAGAGGGCAGCAATCTGTCCAGGTGAATCTTATAAAATCTTATTCTTGGAGAATCTACCACTTCTTGGGGACATTATCCCAATGGATGATTGTTCTCATTGTAGAAAAATTGTAAGTTTATGTCCAATGAAAATCTCACCAGAAGTAACTTGTACCTATTATCCCATGTCTTTTCCAGGTTGCTTCATGAGAAAAAGAAGTCTCCATCTTTTTTTGTAGGCACCCTGTATATAATGGTGCATGATGATACAGACTCCCCTAAGCTTTCTTTTCTCAAGGCTAAACAAACCCAGTTCTTTGAGCTTTTCCTCATATTTTTTTCCAGATGTTTGATCATCCCTGTGGCCCTTCTGTGGGCTCTCAGCCTGTCCTCATCTTTTTCATGGCAGGGACCAAAACTGAGCACGATATTTCGCATATGACCTGACAAGCACTGAGAGGAATAATGGCTTTTAATCTTTTTATCTCTGCCAGTGATGCCATTGTTGTTGCACCCCAGCATCCTGTTGCCTTTCTTTACCACAGTAGCTTCACACTGTTTGCTTATGAGCTTGATGCCCATTGGAACCCCCAGGTCCCTTTCCACACAGCTGCTCCACAACTGGGTAGCACTCCCAGCTTGTGCTACAATTTTGGATTTTTTTCCTGGGAGGGGGTGGGAAAGGCTTACACTTGTTGAGCTTCACAAGGCTCTTGTTAGCCCACCTCTCAGGTCTATTCAGGTCTACCTGCAGGGTGGCTCTCCCTTCCATAGTGCCCACTTTTCCACTCAGTTTGGCATTATCAGCAAACTCCATCAGGATATGCTTGATTCCATCATCCAGGTCACTTAAGATATTAGATAGTGTTGGGTCCAATTTTAGTCTCTGGGGGATCCCACATATGACAGGCTGCCAATTTGAACAGAAGTGGTTTGTCACCACCTCAGGGTGCTGCCTGTCAGCCATGTCCCCACTTGCCCCACAGACCACTTTTCTAAACTCAAATCCATCAGTTTCTCTAGGAGAAGTCTCTGGAATACAGTATCAAAAGAGAGATGATACAGGAGGCAATGTCCACCAGTTGCCCTATATCAACTGAGTGGGTTACTTTGTCATAAAATGTGGTCAGCTTTCTCAAGAACAATTTGCTGTTGGTGAGTCCATACTGGTTTCCCCAGTCACGTGCTTCATTTGGCATGTGATAGCTCTCAGGAGGATTTGTTCCATCACTTTCATGGGAACTGAAGTAAGACTGATGAGCCTATAATTTCCTGAACCCTCCTTTATGCCCTTCTGATAAGGCTGACATTAACCTTGTTGACTGTCTAAACCAGTGGTTAACACGCTACATCCACTCTTCTAGGAAGTCTCTTGATGTCCACAACTTCTCTCAAAGATCTCCACAAGTTCTCAAATGTTAGGAAAAGCATCTTTGCAGTGACATGAGCCAGTTCTGTTAACACCCTTGGGTGGATATTATTTAGGCCAATTGTTTTTTTGGAAAAAAATTCCTGTAACATTTCACAAACCAACTCTTCCTTCACTGGCAGTCGGTCTTGGTTTTCTTCAACAGATCATTAACTTGTGCACATCTTTTGTAGGTACTTACCTTGTCTCCACGAGAAGGGTCTGGGCACTGTTTGCAACATGCCATCTATAATAGTAGTCTCTTTTCTTACCAGTTCCATCTGTGCAGAAGCATTAGACATGTTCAGGGCTTTCTCTCTAGAAGCACTGGGTTTAAATCTCAGATGAATGACAGCCAGTATGGAAGCAACCCAATCAAGTATCAACTTAAAAAACTGTGATCTTGTCAAACAGATTGGTTTAGTTGATGCCTTACTTTGATGATGTATTTATTGATTCCGAATATGTCAGAGGGAAGAATCCAATAAACTGTTCTTTCTGCTCAGTTCTGTTTTCTTCTGTACTGTTTATTCACACTTTAAATACTTTAATAATGCCTCCTGTATCCAGTTCTCCAAGTGTGACTTGTCAAATATGTCTTGGTAAAATACCACGATCAAGCCTCAAATAATCTAGAAAGACCAAGAAGTTGAATTCTACTAACTAAGCATTCTTAGACTGAGTACTGATCTTGGTTGGAAATGCTAGATGCAGTGAATCTGCCTTTAAAATGATTGAATTTATTCTTTTGTGTGTTCCCTCACTCCAATACTTCTTCTTACTGTCATTTGAAAGCTAAACTTATCACAGCAAATGAAGTATAACACCCACAGCATGATGTCAGGTACATCTCACAGGCTGGAAGGGATCCCAGCAGGCTTTCTACATCAATTTAATCAGCATCATAAATCAAACATAGTTTCTGCTGTGTACTATTTACCATATGTTCTTTGTGGTGTTCAAGTATCAGACTTCTTTAGCAATTAAATATGCCTTTCAGTGCATTTTAAAAGAGACAAACAATTAAGAATTGCATACATAACCTGTTGCCTCTTAGCTACTTCCAGTGTAAAAAAAAAAATACAGTAATGTCTACCAGGCTACTTTCAGGGATTGATGAAATGAAGATGAAAAATAATTTAACCCTGAATAGATCTGACAAAAAGTAGGAAAGAAGGTAGCCTCTGAGGCTGTCTGTCTGCAACTTCATATCATATTCTGGGAAAAGTAAACAGGGTAGTTTATGTAGAAAGGATTCAGTGATTCTGAGGGCAACACAAGAGACAGTAGTTCTGTAAATAATTTGGCGGCTGTGTCTCCGCTTTGAGGGACAGCACTTAACATCTTTAGTTGCAGCCACAGCTTTATGTTTTCATGTCAGTGGAGACTATGTGACCTGCTATAAATTCTGAAGATCTATCTCACTATGAATTAATGGCAATATCTGGTCCTCAGGTGGAGGAAAATCTGTAATTGAAGTATAGGACAGAAAATTTCTTTTAAATATTTTATTGTCATGCCCATTTTTTTCTCTCTAGATGTGACAATTTCCACAAACAGTAGCAAATTTTCTGTTGAATATGTAATATATTGAATGAGAAATTGCTTCTATTCATGTGGGCACTGAGCTGAGAGTTAAACCAGTGCTTCTACAGAGAAAGCTCCTGAGTTGCCTGATGCTTCCACACAGATGGAACTGATGGACGCTTCAGTACAGATGGCAGGTTGAATGGGAATATCTTAATTAAGACAAATGATGTTTTGAGTAGTATACATAGCGTGGCGTTTGGGTTTTTCACTAATTGTAAGTTTTGTTTAGTCAGCTTCTTACTGTTAGTCAGTTGGTTCGCTCCTTGCACCCCCCACCCTTTTCCCCTCAGAATGGTTTGACCCGAGTTGTTTACCAAGTTGTTTTCCCGCCACTTGCCTGTCCCTCAAACTGTCAATCCCCCTGCTCCTCCGCAGCTGTCCATGTTTAGTTACGTCAATCCTAGTTGTCACACCCCCCCATACCTGTCAGTTATGGTTCCCCCACCCAGTTTTTTTGAGAAGTTTCTATGTCAATCGTCCCTTGCTTGTATTGTAATTTGTCTCCAAGCCTGTGTTCCTCCCCCATCCACTGTCTATTGGTTGCTGCCCAACCTTTTCCCCTCCCCAGGAGCTCTTCCATTAGTCATTTTCTGTTAACTCCCTGACACTCCCCTACCCTTTATAAGTCACTTTAACTCTGACAGCAGTTAGCAGTTGTCCTTATCAGCCCTAGAGAGTAAAGCTTTTCTGGGTCGACATACGGCTGTCCTCTCCTTCCTTCTTTGTTTCGGGTCCTCATGTTCTCCTGCAGCGGACAGCGCCACCCGTGCCGCTGTCCACACCACCTTCAGGTGCTCGTTCCAGACCCTGAGGGTGGCCACTCCTGCAGCTCTCCCCGGCCACACAACTGAGGTACGCTAGCCAGTGCGGAAACACCTCAGTGGTCGCAGTTGTGGGGCCACAGTTGGTGCCCAATGTGGGGCCTCGATCTCTGGTGGAGTGTGCTTGGTGTTGCTAACAACAAGGTACTTGCAGTTTAGTCACTCGTCCGGTAAGGTCTCGGACTGGTCAATGTGGGGAAGCAGTTCTGCCGCCGCGGAAATTTTCTATGGAATATGTAATATATTGAATGAGAAATTGCTTCTATTCATGTGGGCACTGAGCTGAGAGTTAAACCAGTGCTTCTACAGAGAAAGCTCCTGAGTTGCCTGATGCTTCCACACAGATGGAACTGATGGACGCTTCAGTACAGATGGCAGGTTGAATGGGAATATCTTAATTAAGACAAATGATGTTTTGAGTAGTATACATAGCTTGCTACAATAATTATATCTTAAGTAAATAATTCAGAAACTAGAGGGTTACAAATTTACCCAATACAAAATGCAATCTGTTCTTATCTAAATTGCATGATACTTTTTAAAACTATGCATTCCTTCTCCTTGCTTCTTTTGATATAGAAATCCCTAATTTAAACATTATTGATGTTTTTAAACCTATCACTTACCTATTGCATTCCTTAACTTTTACATCCCTTCATAATCATGTGCATGAAGCCATCTAAGAAGTGAAACTGATCTACTCACAAACACCTTGGAACTCTTGGACAAGATTCAGCTTCTGAAGGGCTGAACTAGAATTATTAAATCAGGAGGTCATATCTCTAGAGTACTGACAATTTCTTGCAGGCATGCTCAGAAAATGGAGGTTAGAGCTTGAAATAGCAATTACTCATTAATTGTACAGTACCACTACAAAGGTACTGAGAGAATTTACGTATCCTGATACATCAAGGAGGGGAAATACTCAGAAGACTAAAGCTTCTTTTCCAGTCATCCTCTAATTTTGAAGTTTGGCATACTGATTTTTTCATTGGAAGAGGAACCAGCATCCTTCTTTTCTCTCTCTCTCTCCAGCTTACAAGACAATTGTTGCAAAAGTAGTGAAGTGACCCACTCCAGAGAAGTTGCAATTTGTTTATTGATATAAAGCAGCAATTTAAAAAATTTTATAGTAAATGTGTCGGTTGTAATGGCCGGGTACACTGGGTTATTTACTGCATAGAGGACGGGGTCAGACAAAACTGTCAGGGAGCCTGTTGAGCCATGAGATTCACAAAAGCAGCCCTTATATTCTAAACTCCTTCTCAGAGGTAAGTGTAGGTGCATCTGGATCCATATTTCGTGCCAGACTTGTTCAATGCTTTATGTCTGAAGGATAATGTGTGCACAATCAATCCCTTATAATCACTTAGCTAAATTTCAAAGTGTCAGTGTATTTATTCCAAATTCACTTGCTGAGTATCTGACATGATAGGGATCTTCTCAACCTCAAGGAGTAACCTTGGGATGCATAACTTCTCAAGGAAAGGTCCTGCTGTGCAGGAGACCTCAATGGACCCATGGCTTTTCAGTATGTATGGGGTAATACAAAGAGCTTATTGTCATATTTGCATGCTGACAACAAATATTAGGTTGTTCCAAACTTGCTTTGAGCCAGATCTCAACCAGCAATACAATTAGATGGGTTCATTGCCCAAATTAGCCCATGGATACTGCATTTATATCTGTCTCTCTTGAATTCGCTTTGGGCTGGGTGCAACCATTGAGACTAGACACACCCATTATGACTGCCACTTATGACTGCCACTGCCCTTGAGCAGAGTTATGGGAAATAGAGGTCAGGTTGAGAGGGAAGGAAGGGGACCACACTGTCCTTCTGAGTGGGTGACCTGCTTCATAACTGTCTACTGCCTAAGCCTTCTTTTCAGAGCTCTTACTTACTATGTGTAAGAACTGTAGGTAGAAGCCCATGAAATTATTTCAACTGTCTCTAGTACATCTCTTTTTAGACCTCCTATGCTTGCAATAGAATATTGAAATAAAAATACTTCTATAAATTGTATTAGAAAAAAATCCTAATCACCCACTGTATAACTCATAAATGCAGAGACTTATTTTATATCCTAATAACTTGAATGATGGCATCTCTTCAAAAGAAGTTCTTCTCGCTTATTTAAGCAGGCAGTTCAGTCGACTAGCTGAACTCACTAGAAATCTGGGCAAGCTGAAAGCCTTCTCTTAGAACACAGGGAAACAAAGTGGTCTTCTGAAACTAAAATTTTGATACATAAATTGACTTTAATGTCTAGGATTACAGCCTGTGTCATGCTTCTTCCCACAACTCTTAGCCTTGGAGCTTCACAAGCAAATTTCCCACTTGCTTTGAAAATTCCACCAGTATTTCACATCAAGAACCAAAAAAGCATGTAAGATCCTTTGTGTGTTATGTTTGGATGGAGATCTTCCTTCACCTAAATCTTCAGTGAAATTTGTGTTGCCTGCATGAACAATTCTATTCATAACAGAAGTGACCAAATGAAGTATCAAAAATCATGCAATGTGAATGCATGTGAAAATCAAATCTCTAGTTGTGTTCTATATTTGTAATGGTTACGGCTTTCTCTTTCCGCTGTACTGCACTCTTTTTTTCATCATTCTGCTGAGATTCTATTTATTTATTCCTTTATTTATTTCATATGCTTCCCTTATATTGCATGGAGAATTTAAGTCCTTAACTGAGGTCTGTGTCATTAGCCTGCCCATTAGTCACTGCACTGCAAAATAATGTCATTGCTCTTAGTGTCTTCAAGAATTTAGGTCTGAGTGTTTTACTATAAAAATAAAAGGAAGCTTTTGGAATGGACATAGTGAATTTTGAGTATTTTTTCAACACATGAACAAAAAAATGTTCCTCTAACCATTTCTAGAGTGAGATCTTATTTGATCACACTGGTTGTAGGTTTATCGTTTATCAGATGATACTGAAAATAAAGGTATCATTCGCAACAGGTGTTATTCATGACAAAAGTTTACTTAGGACATGCATCTCTTAGAAATTGCCAATATCAGATACCTAATCCAAAGAAAGAAAAATATATTCCTATTCATAAATATAATGGCTGAATCTGAAGAACACTTCCCCCTTCTCCTCCTGCCATTTCTAGCATGTCAGCACCAGATAAAAATAGCAGTATTCAGCTAAGGTTCTGAAGCAAGTAGATTATTTGATCTGGCATCACAATCTCTGTGGGCTTTTTGGCTCATATTATATGTCAGCAGTTCATCCTCAAGAGGTGTTGAAAGGAGAATTCATTTCACAAGCCATGGCATCAATTTCTGTATCCTTGCAACTATCTTGCCCTGGGTTTTTTTTCTCCCTCTGCATTTTCAAAGCAAGGAACCCTAATTATTAGGAGAGATAAGGGGCACAGAAAGGCGCCATAACCTCACACAAAACCGAGCCCTTACACAATCAGATGTCAGGACATTAATTTTATTATTTTCTGTGAGTAGAAATAACACTCTGTAACAGTGTTATGCCTTTGGAAGTGAAGGGCTTCTTTCTGACAGCACCAGTGTCAGATTTCAGAGGATAAAAACAAACTTCAGTGTAACTCCTGTTTCTCATGGGAGGTAAAGAGCATCTAAGAATTATGGTTTGTTAAAACAAATCCCATGTTATTTACAGGTAAAAGTTGTTCAGAGATGCATAACTATTTTATGATGTAGTTCTGCAGTTTTTTAGATAATTCTGATCACCAAATATAGCAAGTGCTAAACACCTGTAGCAGGGACAGGGCAGGCCTCTACGTCTCTCTTGGAGATTTGGAGTGGCCTTGGCTGGTTGGAGATTGTTGAAACCCATTGAAAACAATTTTCTTCCCCCACACTCCCGTGACTGTCACTAGCCCTTAGTAGCTGCTGCTGGCTCAGAGTCCCCACCAAGCAGACAGACACAACAGCCCTGTAGACTCAGGGTGGGGACAGCAAGAGCCATTTGTGTCATGGGGCAAAAGGCTGACAGAAGTGGGAGAAGTCTGCTGGAGCCTAAAATGTGGCCTTCAGCAGACTATTCATAACCATAGCTTTGTTAGGTCTGCTGGAGCCTAAAGTGTGGCCTTCAGCAGACTATTCATAACCATAGCTTTGTTAGACATCAGTCTTGAGAAAAGTAGAGCATTTGGTTGATGCTTCATTATCTCAGGAAGGTTTTTTCTTGTCTGTGAGATGCAATTCATCAGAGAAACAGTCTGCCTTCAAGTATTTGTGTGCATTTCTGTTGATTTGATTTTGGCATGTTTTTCTGATGCTGTACTTTGATCTTAAGTATTTATATCATCTGTTTTCCCCTTCTGATACAAAACCAGAAGTTACTCCCCATAATAGATATAATAAAAATAAAGTACCAGGAACTAAATATTATGTAAGTATGCAAACATTTTTAATATGGATGAGGTGATTTTTTTTTTGGTTGTTTTTATATTTTTCTAGGCATATTGTAATTTTTATTTTTATAATCAGAATTTATAAGACATGTATAATTCATTGCTATTTGTGTATTTTCTTTACATTTTTTTAAACACAGCATTTAATAGATAACTTAAAGTAGTTGATTACAAAAGTTTTCATATTATTTTGTAAGCTTTCTCAGACTCTGGCTGTTATTTTCAAATAATCCCTCTGTTAATCCCTGCAACATTTCTTTTCCAAAGTTTTGCATATAGGAAAATCCATGCCTTTGTATTTTTGTTCTGTACACTAAAAACATTTGCATTTTATATAAGATAACCTTCTGTCTTTTTACCCTTAACTCTTAAATTGAGAAGAAGATTCTCAAACCCTTCTAGGTTTGAAAGTATTTCTGACCATTGTAACAACTTCTGTTTCATTTTGGTTGGTAGAAGACTCAGATCTGGATGGGGAATTTAAAATCTTTATATTGTAAGTGGGAAGAATTAGGCACCTTAAAATGTGATTCTCAGAACCCAAAATAATGTCATGAGTGAGGTAATCCATTGTTTATACATTGAGGTTAATATTTTTATATTAGGCAAAGTGACACTTTTAGGAAAAATGGACAGAAATCAATATAAGTTGTGAAAAATTTCTCCAGGTTTTTACCTATCCAGGCTGAGATCAATTCCTCCAGGGCAGCAAATGTCAGGTAGATTGTCTGTGATTTAAAAGATCATTAGTACCAGTTTCATGTAGAGGATATTGAGGGGAAAGAAGACAGAGAGAAACTATAAAAGTAATTAATCTCCTAAGGGAATGAGTGAATATGAAGTGAGCAAAAAGAACAGAGCTGAGGTGCATCACACCTGATGGTGTAAATTGCTTAATTCCTCAATAATCTGGCTCTAGAAGACATAGTCATTCATTCTGGGGAGCAGAGTCAGAGTCAATTAAGAAATAAAGGTGAAATACCTGCAGTCCACAACCACGTCAATCACTAGGATTTTCTGTTGTTCTTGAAGTAAATAGCACAGAATAGAAACTGGTTTATGTACATAAAAACTTAGGGAATTTGCATTGTCTATTCTAAATCTCAAACATCAATATACACTCTTCATTTGGCCCAAATGTTTTCTGGATGCAAAATTTCTTTGCATAATCATCACCTCCGCAGTTAGAGTAACTTAGTTTGTAGGTGTATTGGAAACCAAACTAAGATTAGGACATTCTTTGAAGATGTAAAAACTGTGGGTTTTCCAATGCAGGTTAAAGAGAAAAATATACTTGCTGAGTAGATTAAGCCTATTTATCATTTAATCTGGATTTATGTAGGAAGCTAAAATCCCTTAAAAATTTAATTTGAATATTATAGTTCTGTATGCATAAACTTAGAATGTATCTTACTTACAAAGATGCATTCACATTTGTTATAATTAAAACTTAAAAGGGTTTGTTGACATAAAATTTAGGCAAAGAATTTTAAGAACATGCAGATGGAGCAGTTACCACTTTGATGTAAATGCTACCAAAGTTTAGAAGGGAAAAATTCCGCTTACTCCATGTTTTTTATTTTTCCTTTGGCTCCAAGATGCTTCTTTACCTTTAACATAGAAAATCACACCCGTTCTTCACATCTGTTTTCATCTATAACGAACTTTACTGTTTTCTTCCCGATCATTTACTCTTTTTTCTTAATTGAAAAATAAAAAAGTCAGACTTTTTTCTTCGGGGATCTGAATAAGAAGGATGAAAATCAAAAGAGAGGAATTATATTAATGTAGTCAATGTAGTCTCTTCAGCCCATCTGAAAAGATTTCTTTTTTTTACCTTCCATTTGTGGAAAGAAAAGCATGAACATTAAGGAGCACCTGCCAACTAAACTGGTGACATTTTATCTGCATTTCTGGAAACAGTTTAAGAGAGGTAAGATGGCCAAGAACCAAAGAAAGAGTAAAGGATGGTATCTTGTGAGGCATATGAACATTTAGGGAACTACTGTGAGATACTCAATTTTGTCATTCTTCTTTTAGTGAGCTTTTGGACAGTGGCTCACAAGGAGACAGTACAGCTGCATTCTTGAGCTCACAGCTGTGAACAAGATGTGAGTTATGTTATTCCAAAGTGTCTGAGTATGCACTCTGACCTGTGACATTTTAGCCTGTTTAGAATCCTCAAGGTTGTCTGCTTTTGCCAGAGTAATTGTTTGGTTTTTTTTTTTTTTTTTTCCACTAGGTGCTGAATTTCTACTTGTCAGGTCTAGGAGGTTGTTTTTCTTTATGATCATTATAATTTCCTTTGTTCTTTTTTCTGTTGGCCTGTCAGATCGCAACTGCTTATAGAAGAGGAAAAGATAGTCTGTGATGAACCCACTGTGGTGGGGAAGGAGAACAAAGGAGAGGAGAGAGCATTTCTTGCTCAATTCCTGTGAGTTATTAAATAAGTCCTTTCTTCACATACTATTTTGTAAGTGAAAAACATATTCGTTTCATGACTACACAGATCAAAGAAAACAAAACAACTGCTGTCATCCTTTCACTGCTTATCAAGACAGGCTTTTTTCCAGGGTTTCTGGGTGCCTGGCATCTTCTTTACAGCCTTTTCTCAAAGCTAAAGTATAGCATTCAAAATACACAGGTTGAATGTAACTATTTTTGAGCTGGTTTTTGATCCTGAATGCTTACCCAACCTATGACAGTGCTTCTTTAATGACTGTGTTCAAAATTTCCCTTAAGCTTAAGTATAGCAATTATAATACATTTATAGCTTCCAATTAAATGCGTTGAACACTTTATAGAAACCTTAAGAGTTTCATACATTTTGAAATAGTCTAAGGATATTCAACAAGTTATATGTTAAAACATTCTATTGTGAGATCTATAAAAAACTCATTAAAATATTTTCTGGACAATGGTATCATCTTATTTTTTATTTAAGAGCTGAGTTTCAAAGGTACAGATATTGGAAGTCCTTTAATTATCTAAATCACCACACATTTTAAAGCATAGTTATGCTAATAAACATTTCTTCTCTGAACTATGAATCATGGGGAGCAGAGATATCTAGGCTAGCAATAAATGAGCTAACTCGGAAGCTCTAATTATCCTGTACAGGTAATTGTAGAAGAATAGGGTTAATTAGCCTGGATACAGAACCTTTCCAATGGAAGCACGTTTTCTTTGTTGACCCAGTCAAGTATCTCTGTTTCATGTTGTGGAACACTCAATGCTCCTGCTGCCAAAGACTTCCCCATGGATATGACAAACAAGAAGTTCAGCTGTGCAGCTCTTGTAAGTGCAAAAATAATGCACTTTTAGGTAACTCCCTAAACAGGCCTATAATCATAATATAAAAATAGAATGCAATAATTGAATTTATGATGCTTTTTGTATATGACACACATCTTTTTTTGGTGAATTATGCCTGGTTACTTTAGATCACATTTTCAATGCAATTTATTTTTTAAGGAAAATATAATTAAAATTTTCTCCTTAATCTTTACACCTGGGAGGTGAAACTTAGCAATTACAATATCATACATCTTAACAACTCTGTATCTCACTTTTGGTTTGTGATTATCAAGTTGTGGTCTTTCAATTACTGAAGCATAGATGGTGTCTTTGCTTGAAGATCAAAGATCACCCAAGACCATAATTCACTTTCTTAGTAACGTTCTTTCTGAACAAAAAAAAAGAACATCATCCACTCTGTAAAATGCCTCATTTTATCTCATTTTTCAGGTGGTTAGTTGAACTTTATTTCAATGAGAAAAAAAAAATAAAAAAGATTTTGGTTTTTTCCCCACTCTGTTGTCTTCCCCATTGTTCTCATTACTAAAAATTAGCACAGGAAGACGTAAAAGATCGCATCCTGAAAGATAAACATGTGCCAAAATTAATGAAAAGTAGTTAAAAACCAGACTAATCCAAGACTTTTAAATTTTAACATGTGTTTTTTCAAAAACACACTAAAATTTATGCAACCAATGAGCTCAAATTTATCTTTTTTTAATTCAAAAACCTTAGCAGTTACCAAACCAGTTATTTTTATTAAGTTCCAGTTTTGATTAGGACACCAATATATGGTCATTAGTACTGATCACTGGAAAAATGT
Source organism: Ploceus nigricollis (assembly GCA_013399945.1). Classification (NCBI taxonomy): domain Eukaryota; kingdom Metazoa; phylum Chordata; class Aves; order Passeriformes; family Ploceidae; genus Ploceus; species Ploceus nigricollis. The sequence continues at coordinate 96,283 of VXBC01011277.1, forward strand.
GACAGGTAAAATATGTGTTCTATGGGAAACTAATAGAAATATATGCAATTATTTACTATTTAAAATGTTTAAACACTTATTTCTGGTAAAGTCCATTTAATTTTACTTGAATTGTCTTCTTGAATAGAAATATTTTGAAGTTAGGACATTTTCTATGCTTACAAATTTAGATTACAGAAAAAGATTACATGAAAATTAATGACTTCATCTAACAAGCATGTAATAGGTGGTAACATTTCATGAAATTCTAGAGGCACTTAAGATACAGAGAAGGCTTTCTAGTAAAACTATTTTTTCAAATAAGTATTTTCTGCATCCCTTTAAGAGCTTAGCAATAAATGAAACCATAAATATAAAGTTTTTGGGATCCAAACTTGCGATGAAAATTTATATTAACCTAACAAAGTCTTGAATTACAGTGACAAGTCAAAATTTTTTTTTCAAGCTTCTCTCAGGAAGTACAGGTCACCTTCTTATATCTTTCTGGATGTGCAAAACTATCTCTCCTATACTTTTTACTTTTGATATGTTGTGGACAGCAGACAGGAGACGTAGCAACAGTGCTGTCATGCCCATGTGCTCTCCAGTGCAGTCCTGAAAGTTTGCCACTTTATCACCCAGTTTTACAGCTTGTAGCCTGTAGTGCATACTGGAGGAAGAGAAGAATGCCTGCTTCTCATCTAGCTCACTTAGTGAGCTGGGAAATGCTTACTTAGACTAATGCTGTGTAGTGCACTTGACAACAAATTAATTGTGTAAACTCATTATTTAAACAGCAAATACCACTGATCACTTAGATGATGATTTTCTGCCATATTTGATCTTCATATATTTCAAAATAGAAACACAGCACACATTTTTGATTCTATTGCTGCAACCAAAGTTGAAAAAGGGGAAACAACACATAATTTAATTAAAGCAGTGTTCTTTATAATGGAGAAGAACTGCAATGAACGACTTAGTTAAATTCAGTAAAAGAGACTATTTTAACACATTAATATACTACTAATTTCAAAGCATATTGGAATTTAGTATATAGTTCCTGATGCTTCAAGGCTTATACTTAATTATAAAGCACAGAAAAATAAAAGCCATGCCTCTTCATAACCAACAACAACAACAACAAAAAAATACTTTTCTGTTAAAGATAACAAAAAAACTTCCCAATATCTAAAGTCTGCAATACTGTTGCATTGTACAGCTAGTATCTACATAAGTGACTATATGTTTAGACATTTAATATCTTAAAAATTGAGATTATTCCACATAAGTAGCCATATATGAAGATTATATTGAGTTGCACAGTTGGCTTCTCACAATTTTTCGTGCTGGGGCAATTGGTCCTCTTACAGGATTAAACATTTTGAACTGGAGAATTACTGTTCAGCTCTGGAACTGCAATGTTGCACATGATAAATGCTCTGTAAGCCAACTGTCTCACTTGCATTGTGGAATTCTCTGATAGTTACGGTAGGCTGAATTTTTCATCATGGATTCAACAGTGTTCTGAATGTTCAAGTTCTTTCACAGCCACACAGTGCTTCACTAAGGCAGAAGTTTCTCTACAAGGTCCTGCTTGTATGGAGTAAATTAAAATGATGGAAGTCTATTTTTGATACCATCTCATGTTGTCCTGTTCATGAAATATCTTTCCATCCAAAATACAATTTCAACAACTGTTCACAACCCTTTAATCAGAAAATAAGTACTGAAATGCAGTAAATTAATAACTACAACAGGTGCTTTAGGTAAAAAAAATAGATTTTTTTTTCTTTGAAAATTTTATGTCCTTCTGTTGTGGATGAGAGGATTTGAAGTTTTCCAGTGTTGGACATTGCATCAACTTCACATTAGTGATATTTAGACAACTTTTGGAAAAGGATTATTATTAAACTTTTGAAAGGATTATGGATGTGACATATAAATAAGCACAAGAGGAAGAGCAATTAGGATTGGAAATAACTACAATAAAATTAAATTTAAATAGAAATTGCAAGCTAATAAATCTTGGAGGAAATATAAAGATAATATACTGATTGAGTAACATGAAAAGTGGTGATGTTAGAAGCAACTTGTCTAACTTCAGAGAACAGGTGAGCTCTTTTTCATATACATTTTTTTAATATACTTTCAATAAAATGAAAAGAAAGTATATTTTATATGAAAACCAAATCTTTGGGGTGTTCACCAAAATGTTCATTTTTTTCTGCACAAGGTTTTTACTGAAAACGTATCCCCAACAGTGAAAGTAGATACATATAATGAAATATATATTCAAAAGAAAAAAAAGTTGTGTTATAAACTGATTTCCAAGGCCTGACCCTGATTGTTGTCAATGAGAACATGCCATGTGTTAGTTTTGGTATTGTTTGGCTCAACTTAAAGGTGCAAACAGTAAGACTGGTCATGGTGTTGGAGCCTTTGTTTAAAATACAATGAAATTAGAGCACTTTTTAATTGAGAAGGGAATGCAAAAGTACATTCTTTCCATAACTGCCTCATTCATTTTGTTGTCCCCTAAAAGACTTAAACACCATAATAAAAGTTCAAAATCAAATTATGACTGAAATACTAACAGACTAGAGATTGGTCTACTCTGATGGTGCAGAAGCTGTCCCGTAGGCATATCTAGAGTGGTTCTATGCCCTCTCCTACTTAATTTTCACTAGAATAGTTATGTTAAGAGTCCTGTTTAGTTCAATACCTCTATTCCATGCATTAATCATCTGTTGTGACTGGAGAGACATGGATTGGTAACCTCAGAACATGCTGTGCTACGAGATGTACTTGCTCCTCAGTTTTCTTACTGTCATTACATACACAGTGTAAGCCATTCAAAGACAATGAAGTAAGATCTAAACTGAGAAGGCTCATCACTCTGGGAACAATGATGTGTTGACAAAGTATATGGTTTCCACATGCACAACTAACATTGTTTTTAACTTACTCTACCTTGTAGAAGCAAGCAAGAAGACTTCTTGCTGCCTGGTATAAGACCTTATTCAGAGCTAGCTTAGCTTTTGTTAAAATAGTGTTGCACTGCATGGTAAATAAACCCCCTGACAGTCACTGTGGAATTACTACATTAGATGAAGCCAGGCTAGAATATATGTTATAATTGGAGATGATATGCAAATGTGTAGTCAGTCTTCATAGTTGTCAAAAAACCCCCAAAAGTTTAAAAAAACAGACACCTCAGAAGAAGTGTTGCAGAGTTAAAGAACTAAAAATCAGATTTCTAGGAAGTCTGGTCCAATTGTATTCACTGCTCCCATTTACATCAGTGGTGCAGATATTTTTTCATAAAACAGGGTTTACTGAATCACATTAAAATGTAACATGAACCAACATGCAAAATGTAGTGAACATGAAGAAGCTGAATTCATACTGTCTTTTGAAAGATGTAAGTATAAAATGTATTTTAATACCGATCATCTTGCATTACACTCTGCTACAAAAACATAAAATAAATCCATCCAATGACAGACAGAAGTCAACATTAACTTTAATGATACATGTCAGTGTTTCTGAGGAAAGTCAGAGATGTAGTATACGTACAGCATTGTATTCAAAGACACCTACAACAACACTCAATTGTTTCAAACAACTCATATACCTATAAGACCAGTCTACTTGGGACAGCACAGAAACTCTGCTTGCTGTCTGCTTACAAATTATCATGAAGTGGCAAAAGTATTTCTGAATAAGGTGACACTCATTCTAGGGAATTAGACCAATGTCATTTAAGTTTTCCTTTATTCTGTATTTCAAATTCTCTTGTTCTAGTTAATTAATGAAATGTCAGATTCAAGATTGGAATCATCACCCTACCTTACATAGAAAGCATAATGCATGGAGGAAAGAAATAGGGATACCCAAAAGTTTATATCTGATGACAGATCATTCAATTATGCAGATGATTCAATAAAGAAATTTTACTTCTTATCCAAATCACAAAATAACAAAACAGTACAATGTAGTTTATGTGACTTCAATCAGGCAAAGTCTATCAGCTGTCTGAAAAAAAAAAAGCAAAATTTATTTACCTTTACATGGTTACATGATCATGGTTTAATTGTTATATATCTGGTCAGATTAGTATTAATTCCTTCCTCCTGAAAAATAGATGAGTAGATAAACTGAATATGCCCAAGTCCTAAGTGAGATACGACCAATGTGCCTGAAAATCATTCTTTTACATTAGTCTGTTATAAATTGAGAAATATCATATCAGTGGTTATAAGCCTTCAGTTCAATAAAACTTAGGCAATTTCTTTCAGCAAATATTGTTTATCGGTATAGCCAGACACCCAAGACACAGTTTGAAAGCTGCCTTAAACAAATCCATTCTGCAGCATAAAATATTTTTGTCACTTTTTACTAGTCATAATTATGGCTTTCTGATTGTTGATATTAATATTTTAACATTAAAAAGAAAAAGATAATCCATTCTAGAGGTTCCTATCAACTTCTTGCCCTTCATGTGCATGGAAGTGATTTTCAGGAGAAATTACTTCATGTTCTTCTTGGGTGTAGCACTCTAGCCTGTAGTTCTTTAAATCCTCCAACTTGCCTTATTGAAGACAGGTTTAAAGTTTGTCTTTCTCTTAAAGATGATGAAGAAGTGGCCCAGCAAACAGCACCTGTTATAGAAACAAAGATGTGAACAGTTACGTGAGTTAAATGCTGGAAACAGTTGTTCCCAGAGAAAACAATATTGTTTATCAGGTGCACTAAGCAGACAGTGATTAGAGAATGACCAAGAGATTGTTGGGACAACAAAAAAAATTCAACAGGAAAAGAAAATAAAAGAAGCATGAATATTTGTGACAGTGAGGAGAGGTGGTGGTAGAAGCAGGCATCCCAGGGGGTCTGTACACTGGGAGCTCCACCTTGGGGTGCAGAGGACACAGCCTGAGACAGCTACTTGCTGTTGTGTGGGCAGTCCTACTAAGATGATATCTACCATCCGCTCCATGGCAGGAAATCAGATTTATACTTTGAGCTGGCACACCCACAGTGCCAAGAGAACCTGCACTCCCAGGTGTGGGGCAATGTACACACACACAGCTGTGCAAAGGTGTACATATGGATGTGGAGTCAGAATTTCTTGGTTAATGCTGCATTCATTCTGAACTATGACTGTTAATAGAGCAATAAACCACATCTGTACTATGAATTGAGCAGATTTTCTCTGCTAGAAAGCTTAGAAATGCTGAACATTCTCTGCACATCCATGTTGTCCCAATTTGATGTTTCCTTGACTTCCCTCCTCAACAGAGTGGAACTTTTTTTTTCCCCCTTAATATTGAGAAGGATTTCCTTGAAGATCAACCAATTCTCCTGGGTCTCTTTGCTTTCTCCCATTAGATGCTGCCATGAAGATCTCTGAACAAACGAAATTGCTGTCTCTTGCTGCAAAAATAAATTTAGTGAATATGAGAATAATGAATTAAAATAGAAAATAATTTTTATATGAAAATAAAAAGAAGGTTACTGTGCAGCACCCTGTCAAAATACAGACTTTGATTATTAATTACATTTGGCATCTGGGAACTCAATTAAAACAAGTAAAAGGATAGCCATTTAAATTAAGTGTCTCCAAATAAGTGTTTAATTTCTGCTTAATAAGGTGATGAGAGATGGAGGTGAACGAATACATGCATGAAATTGAATATTTAACTATTCTGTTATTGAGAAATAAATAGGAAGTGAGACAGGAAAAAACCCAGATATTAATTTTTTCAATTTATTTTTTCTGTGTCTCAAGGAAAAACATTTCAGTAATCTTGACAGCATCCATGTTCAGCTTAAATAAAAAGGAGAGAAAATATGTACAAGAAGATTACTAAGCATGAATGTAGTATGTAGTATGTAGTATGTAGCAAAATTAATATGATGCAAATAAATATTTTGTGACCCTGAACCCTCTGAAACTGGAAAAGAGAGTCTGGTAGATATAAATAAAAAGAGTAATATTCACTACCAGTGCAAATACCCATAGCAAGAATAGTTCTGTCTTCCTTAATACTTTCAAGGTGTCTACCTAAAGATCCCTATCCCTGGATAAGCTGAGAGATATGTGAAAAGATTTCAGTCACCAGTCAGCAGAGCCCCCGGTGGCCTGGCTGTTGCAATACTGGGATATGGTTATATGGTGGTCCATGATATGAAACTAGATGGTAGCAACTATTCAAATGGAAAAAAAAAAACAACCAACAAAAAAAGTTGTCATTTTTCCTTTATATAAGGTCATTTAGACTCCCAGCATATAAACAGGTTTAATTTTCAGACACACATGAGGGATCTAATGTAATAGGCTGCATTTGAACAAATAACGTGCCTCAGCATTCAACTTGCATGTGGTAAAATTCTTTTTTTAAAGATTATTCAGTCTCCTGTAAATTATTTAAGAATCAGTTTTACTTTTTTCTATTGAGTCATTCAAAACTGCAACAGAAAATCATATCTAAAGAAAAGCAACTCAGGCTCTGTGCCAGGGATCTAACACTTTCAGCCAATAAAAAATTGATAATTTAGACACTGCATTGTATTTTAAGATAGTTGTGTAAATAATCTACATACATTTTTACTTGAAATTTAACTACTGATTTTTGGATATATCATGAAAGGCTGTAAGGCAGGTGGCAAGATGACTCTGTCCTTCATATTTCAGAAAGTATGCCTGCAGCAGTCCTCCAGCAATGCAGTCTTACTGCCTGTATTCCAGAGATTTCATAGTTTTATAAGTGGGGTGGATTACACAAGCTTCCATTGCAAATAAAAAAAAACAACAAGCCATCTTTTTCTTTTTTCCCAGGAGTATTTTGGCATATAAGAGTTTATAATTCAGCCTGTTTATAATGAACTTTATCAACAACATAATATACTAACAACATCTAGACCAAGTCCCTCAAACTTTTGCATTGCTACATTTCTCAGAGCCAGAAACACTTTGGACTTGAATATCCTCACTTCAAGGTCCTAAATGTGCTCAATAATTATTATGTTTGTTGTTGCTGAGTTCTATAAATACTTAAGTAGCACGTGCTTAACTATGTCCAGGCTGAGAAAATTTGTTGCTAATAACAGTGTGTGGGCATTTTTCCATTCACAACAGCAGATACAGCATTCAGTAGAATTTTAAAATCATTAAAGTTGGAAAGGACCTGCAAGACCATCAAATGCAACCTCTGACTTGCCACCATGCCCACTAAACCATACTGTAAGGTGCCACATCCATTTTTTTTATAGCACTTCCAGGAATGGTAACTCTACCACTTCCCTGGGGCACCCGTTCCACTGCTTAGCCTCTCTTTCAGTGAAGGAAGTTTTCCTAATATTTAACCTGAACCTACCTTGATGCAGCTTAAGGCTATTTCCCCTTGTTGTATCACTCCCTTGCCTGGGAGAAGAGGCTTCCCCCTCCCCCCATAAAAGTATATTTTAAGTGCAATCCTCCAAAATCCTCCAGATTTTGTGGCAAAATATCATTATTGTACTCTTTTTTACAATATACTTTCAAAAATTTAGCACATATTCTATTCTTCAACAAGAAGATATGGACTAATACAATAGAATTGAAAAACAAAGATGTTGCTTCCAATTCACATGTTTAAATAAGGATTTTTATGTTTGTTAATCCAGAAAGGCCTCCAAAATAAACAGAAAATTAATCACCAAAAAAAAAAAAATCCAAAGAGCTAATTTTTATTCTCGTTTGATTATTCTTCTATCTTAAATATTTGCATTAACAAAGTAAGCAAATACAAGAAATTCTTCAAACTCAAACAAAAAAACTCACTGGACTTAAGTAGAGTTATAGCTATAGTTGTATATGCCTCCAGAGAACTTGATTCCACCTGATTATGATGCCAAACAGCTCTGCAAGTGTGAACAAAGAATATAGCAGACATTTAAAATTAAACTGCCTGGGGCGTAAAAATATGACCAGAATTATTGCCTCCATCCCACTGTTAGTCGTGCTCATTCTAGAAAACGAAATAAGCAAACAGAAACCTCATTTAAACACCCTTTTTTTTTAATAAGCATCAGCTGGAGCTTTCTTTTAATTTGTTTTCTTTTTTTCTGTAAAGAGATATTGACATGTTTCTGTGACTAGGAATGTTAATTGATCAATGACAGTGTCATTTCTAAGTCTGGATTAACTTTTGTTGGCTTTTCTTCTCATGGTGTCATCCTTAGAAAATCTTAAAACACATCAGTTGATCCCCAGACAAAATAAGTGCCCTTTGATTTCTGTTTTCTCTGTACTATTTAAATTAGATTAACTGATTTTCAGATGACACAGAAAAGAGGACAGGTCCTGTTGTAGCCTTCCTCAAAGATGATATTAAAAATTAATCTGAGTGTACCTGTTTCAAGAATTACTTGTTAATCTTTGATAAGAATGATTATTGAAAGCAATGTGTTTAACTCTTTGATCTATTACAATGATGATCAAAAATAGAACTTTTTAATTACTGTTATCCATATTTGTTAAACTATGAGTTTGGTTCATAGATCTTGCTCTCTATTAATCTTTACAGAACAGAACTCAACTAAATAATTGTCTATAATAGTAGGGGTGAGATGCCTGTTTGCCAGGTAAATATCCAGTGCAATTTAAACTGCTGCAGTCTGAGTGAACAATTGTAAAACTTAGAAGTATAATAAATAATTATAATTTTTAATAATTCCCATATGCAGGAAGTATACTCTATCAACCTTGCATATGTAAGTGAACTGATTGAACAATCAGATACTATAACAGTAACTGCAGCATCTTTACAGACCTTACAGATTATTCCCATCAAGTGTCTACCATTTTCATCTCCTAAAGGACAAGCAGACCAAGATGTTGGGGAAGAGGTTATGCCCTGTGCACAACAGGACATCATTATCCCAGTGTTCAGAACTGGTCTTGTCTTGGCCATACCTGTATCTATGTGTCTGTGAGGCATGGCAATGGGCAAATGAAGAAGATCCAGGTCTTTCTTGGGAATGTCCCCTATGTTTCCTGCTGCAAAGCCAGAGAGGATCAAAACCAGGCTGCCTTCAGGTGCAAGGAACATAAGAGTTAAGGTCTTGATAGTACTTCCAGCTTCTGGTCACTTAAGGCAAATCAGGAGGGAGCAACTAATTGCTCCCTGAGGCAAGTAGCGATTTTGAAAAGTAGAGATGGCATATTGGGCTTAAGAAGAGATTGTGTGTACTTCTGCACTTGTTTTTGTTTAACATAAAGTAGATTTTGAGCTCATCAACCAATAGCATCATGCTGCTATTACAAAGATAATGGTTATTTTGAGAAGATGAACAGAAGAATCTGCTGTCACATTTTCCTGCAGAAGCAGATTTCTTGCAGGGAATGACCAAAAATACAAAAATTAAGAAAAAAAATTTCAAAAGAATACCATGAATATACTAGTGTCTGTATGATAAATTCTTAAGTCCCATGGGACATTTAATCACCATTGAAATACACCTTAAAAAATACTTTTGTAGTAAGTGTTTTTAGATATCTAAAACTTGATAAAGGCTTTTTAGTATAGCTCTTTAAAAACCCTTGTAAAACATTTAAAGATCTTAAAGGGGTTTTTCATTTATTTGTTTTTATTTTTAATAAATATTTATTAACATAATTAGGTATTAGGAACTTAGCCATTTAGGTACTGTTAAATTAACATTACCTCAGCAAATTTCAGTTGGTAGACTGTGATTTTTGACAGCGTTCTTGAGGACTGGTTCTAATCCTGTTGCTATGGAAACATTTTTGGACTGATAAACATGCTATTAGGAACACATACAGTACCACTATTTCAGATGAAATAGCAAAAATAGGTTATGAATTCCTGACCAATGTCATTAGAGTAGTAGTATGTGTTGGTGGGAAAGGAGACTTGAGTCTTCGAGTGTGTCCTTTACACAAACCCCCCCCACCCCCTCCACACACCCCTGTCCATTTCTACTATCTCTGATGGGCAATCACCTAAAACAAGAATACCAGGTGGGTCTTTCCGGAGCAAATTGTGTGAATACTGCCATAATTGATGTATTCCAGAGATTGGGAGGGCTGAGATGTGGCTTCGGTGCACTTCAGCCTGCAAAAGTGTACAAAATACTTCTAGTAATTGGGCTAGCTGGGCAAACTGGCCTACTGAAGCTGAAGGCAGCTTCTGGGTAGATACCCACTCCCAGAGGGATGCTTGCAGGGTATGTCCAGCCCAAAGACAGGGAATACTCGCTTTTGAATGACTGAAGAAAAGCATTAAGGTCTTCTCAAATACAGAGACAAAATCCTAAAATAGCTACACAGGAGTTTTGCTGCTTTGTAATTGTGCATTCTGCAAGAACAAAGACAGTGAAATTGTTTCTAGCTGGACCTGCTTATAATATAACTCATTAGCCCTAAGAGTCATAGACCAAATCCGAGACTCAGTGGACCTAGCTGCACTTCATTCTCTGATAATTTCAGAAAGCAAGGGGTCTCACTGGTGCTTGGGACACCACAGGAGGGATGAAGAGCTGATGATACTATAATCTGATGTAACAGATGATAGAGTTATTATTTAGATACTGCATTAGCAATATTTAGATACTGTATCAGCAATAGCAAACATCTAATCATAATCATCCATGTAATCATTGTGTCCTATTTCTCATGCCTGGCTGAGAACCTTCCCTCAAATACTCTGCTACATAATCTATGTTGGTAAATTTCCAAAAATATGTTTCCAAAAATGTTTTCTATTTATAAAAGCTCAGAAATATGCCTGAGAAGAAGCAGAAAACCTTAGTTACATCTGTTTACAATGGATATGTCAAACTCTTGGGATGAGTAAGAAATATAAGTGTTTTGTGGCATAAGAAAAAATTTACTTTAAATTATAGTAGCTGTTCCACTTTCTACACCAGTTTCCATCATTGACAGTGTCTGCAGACATTAATGTCCTAAATGGATTTGAGAATGTGGGATTTAAAAGGAAGACATTCAAAATATTTACTGACAAATAGCTTTCCCAATAACCTCATCTAATAAATTGTTGAGATCAGTTGTATAACACCTAACCTCATAAGCTACGTATGTAAAAGTTTTACTGAGGATTTGAGGAGCTTGATTTCAAAATTTTGCATATTTTAATTCTGAAAAACCTGTTTGGTTTTGAGAATATAATCATCTTATATTCCTCTTGTTTGAATACTGTAAACTTTAAAATGAGATTACATAAAGAACCTAACTTCATATTGTAGTCCAAATGAATTTTCTGAATCAAAAAAAAAAAAATCCAAAACAAACCTGTAAAGAATTGCTTTAAATTTGAACTTCATTTGTTATTTTTTGTCTTTTAATGTCTGTTTCATTTTCATTTCCCTGATATTAATTTATTTTCTCAAATAAAACAATCTTAGATATAGGCTATAAGTGAGCAGTTAACATGATCCAAGGATCTTCTTTCTAAGCTTTTTAAAACTTTTATCCTTCAAGGTTTCTCCACCTAATTTAAACAATGTTGACCAGAATGTGTGCTGTTATCTACATAAGTAGAGGTCCTTTCAAATATTAGGGTCTAATATGGGTAATGAAACAACTTTGCATGTATTGATACAACAGATGTATCCAGAGGCAACACACGCACTTCAACACCACAACTCACATGACTGACAAATCAAATATGTAATCTTACAACAGTATTTTAATGTGTTTAGGGTGGTGTTATGAGCTAGTAACACCAAAAGTGGAAGCAGAGCCTGGCAGACAAACAGTTTGGCTGAAGTGACTGAATACAGATAAGCTCTTGCTGGAACTCTGCAAGTGAGTCTGCATGTGTATGTTCTTTGTTGCTCCTTTTTGCTTCTAATCCTTTATGCCTATGGCAACAGCTAGACTGATACTCATATCATAAATAAAATTTGCTGAGATAAAAATACCATGGAGTGATAAATCCAAATCTAGCTTCACTAAAGCTGAAACAATAACCTTATGCTAATACTAGTATCATGCAAAAGAAAACCTGAATGCATTATATCATTATGGTACAACATAATAAAATCACCCATGTCCATATGAAGGAATGGACCACTGTCCCCCTCCGCCCCCCCTCTTTCTAAAGCTCTTAAAACCATTAACATCTCTGGTATAAATAATACCAACCAAATAATATAACTCAGATCATCCAGATGCAGGCTCTCAGGATTATGAAAGAACAATGTGCCCGTATTATTCCAGCCAAAAACCAATTTCCTGCTTAACCAGTTTTTAAGAGTAGAGAATGTAATTATAAATCAGAAATATGGCAAAAATTCAAAGTGGTGGATGAAACATGGGGGCAATGGTGTGCGGTGTCTTTGTGCTGACCTTTTTTCCCTGAGTCAATTCCACAAAACATTCTGGCTCTGGTTTACTGGCTTTAGCTGCTATATTCGGTGGCAAACACCTACAAAATAGATATGTAGAGCTGTATGTGCATCATCACAGATCTGTCTGAGTGAACGAGATATTCCATTTGTTTGTAGGGAAAGAAAATCCATTATAATGAAAAAGTTTGCTAGCCTGAGACATTATACTTAACTTTAATGGGAAAAGGAGCAAGAAAACACCCTTCTCCTGTTTCTTTCATTATGGATTATTAACAAAGCACAAGACTTCATTTCCCCTGCTCTAAAATAACCTTTACGAAACACAAGAGCAAAGAAATATCTACTAAGAAAGTGAGTTTCTAGTAGAAAGGCATATGTTTTTTCTATGCTGTCTTTACATTTCTCTATCTCCTTTCTATGTATCTTGAGATACTTTTATTTTAAGGATACTACTCAGAGATAGACAGAGAGAAGGAGAGAAGACTATTAATTATTTTATTAAATTTTTAAAAAATTAGTTAGGTTTTATTTTTTCCATCTGTTAAGGGTATTTTTCTTTAAAAATTCATTTACTGTTTGTAAGAAAATATCTCAGCATGCCCAGTTTTTTTTTTTTCTGGCTTCAGACTCATAAAATCAAAGAAATATCTGCCTGATGTTAGTTATTGTCTTTGCTATTTCGCCTAACTCTACTTTTTCAAGGCCTGGAGAATTAGCAGGTGTGACAAAGTTGTTTCATGCACAGACTTAAATATTCCTGCAGATACAGGTTTGCATGAAGTTGGCTCAGTGAGATATGGAGACTGTGCGTTTATGAAGATCAAAACTGAAGTCTTTACATATTGCATGTCAAATGCTTTAATATTGTTAAAGATTTTTGCAGTTTTACTCTGCCTTTTTTCTTACAGCCCACGCAATCTGAAGCTTTGGTGACAGAGTTTAGGCAATGTATTATTATTCTCACTGCCTTCCATTGGTGCATTTTGAAGCACTGTCATTTCATTTTCATTCCGAAGGTGTTTGTTGAGTGGAGTTTTTTGGGTTTTGTTTTTGTTTTGGGATTGGGCTTTTTTGACACTGTCTTTGACAACATACTCATAGGCAAGCTCATGAAGAGTGGATTGGATGAGTGGACAGTGAGATGGACTAGGATTGCCTAAACAGAAGATCCCAGAGGGCTGCAGTCAGTAACACGGTCTAGCTGAAGGCCTGTCACTAATGGTGTCCCCCAGGGTTCTATACCAGGTCCAGTATTGTTTAATTTATCCATCAATGACTTGGGTGAAGGGATAGATGTGTCCTCCACAAGTTCACTGATGACACAAACTTGTGAGGAGTGGCCGATACCCCAGAGGGCTGTGCAGCCCTTCAGAGGGACCTCAACAGTCAGCAGAGATGTGCAGAGGAGAACGATTCGAAATTCAACAAAGACAAATGCAGAGTCCTACACCTGTGGAAGAATAACCCCATGCAACAGCACAGGCTGGAGGCTGACCTGCTGGAAAACAGCTCTGCAGAGAAGGACCTAGATGAACTTGTGGACAACAAGCTGTCCATGAGGCAACAGTGCCCTTGTGGCCAAGAAGGACAATGATGTCCTGGAGTGCATGAGGAAGAGCATTGTCAGCAGAATGAGGGAGGTGATCCTGCCACACTGCTAAGCCCTAATGAGGGCACATCTGGAGTGCTGTGTCCATTTCTGGGCTTCTCAGTACAAGAGACACATGGAAGTCCTGTAGCAGGTCCGGTGGAGGGCTATGATGATTATTAGGGGCTGGAACATCTCTCTTATGAGGAAAGGCTGTGGGAGCTGAGCCTGTTTAGACTCAAAAAGAGATGACTGAGAGGGGACCTCATCAATGTCTATCAGTATCTGAAGGGAGGGTAACAAGAGGTTTCCAGGTTCTTCTCGATGGTACCAAGAAATATGACAAGAGGCAATGGGCAGAAACTGATTCACAGGAACCTGAACATGAGGAAGAACTTCTTTACTGTGCAGGTGACCATGCACTGGAACAGATTGTTCAGAGATGTCGTGGATTCCCACTCGCTGGAGTTATTCAAGAATGTCCTGGCTGCAGGTTTGTGCAATGTGATCTAGGATGACCCTGCTTGAGCAGAGAAGTTGGATCACTGTGGTCCCTTCCAACCTGACCCATTCTGTGATTCTGTGAGTCCATACTACATGATAGATAACAAGTGAGTGTCATGGTTTAACCTGAGCCATCAACCAAGCACAATAGAACCACTCAGTCACTCCCCCCACCAGTGGAAAAAGGGAGAGAATTGGAAGGCTAAAAGCTAGAAAATCTGTGGGTTGAAGTAAGGAGAGTTTAGTAGGGAAAAGAAAAACCATGCACACAAGTAAAATGAAATAAGCAATTACTTCATTGCTTCCCATGAGCAGACAGGTGTACACACATTTCTTTCACATTTCTGTGGGTTTTCTATAGGTTATAATTTTTTTTAAATCTTCATTTAAAAAAAAAAAGGAAAGGCAGAGAAAAAGACAGGAGAGGTAATGGTGTCATTATATCACATTGTATTACACTGTATTTGATTAGTGCAAATGCCTGTATTCTGAAGAGGGACAAAGTAGTGGTTTTAAAAATACAATTGTAATTTTCACTGACAAGTTTATCAAAAGTAATTTTTGCTGTAATATATAACCCCTATGGATATAATACTGAAGTTTTTCAGGGACGATTTATTTTTAAAATGTGCTTTATTCCAAGATTAAAATGAATTATATGAGGTGCAAAAAATAAATCTTGGATATGTTTACTTGATCACTTAAAAAACTTAGTATCTGACTTTTTATGAAATTATATTCTGGCTAGAAAAAGAATTTGGATTTCTTAACTCTGAAAGGGACTTGTGTTTTGCAAGATGTAAGGTCAGGTATTTTATCCATACTTCCCTCTCTTATTCACCTCAGAATCTTGCAAGAGGCTCTATTGCATATCTTACAGTGGTTTTCAGCCTGGTAACAAAAGGTTTTATGTTTGGGGTTTTTTAATATTTATTACCCATAGACACATAGATATATAGACATATATCTTTTTATCAGAAACATTAATGGAATCAGACGAGGAAACTTACCAGCTTTTATTTCATCTGAAGAACTGCAGTCTTGTGGAGTTGAAATGCATGTCAGAGAAATGACCCTGTTCCATCTCATGGAGCATTATTATACAATTAAAACAGTAATGTTCAAGACTGTTAGATTTTATAGTGCATGTCTACACTTTATTTTCTTCATTGTTTTTTAGATATCACACAATAAGAACTTGGTCTGCAAAGAAATAAGGCACTTAAATCCTGATTAATTGTCCCTGTAGGCAGTTGCATATGAAAAAAAGACAAGATGTTAAATGGCAAACACCTTTTTTAATTCAGCTTCTGTATAGTCAGAGACCTTTCATTTTTACCATTAAGCCTAAGCAGCTAAGGACTACATAAACTCTGTTGGGGATCCTGATTGAAGATAAGTGCATTCCTACAGTTACATAATTAAACCTTGAAGAGAGAAGAGCTTATGATTTATCCTGTAATCTATTGTATGTGACTCACACTCAACTACTAATTTTGACTCTCGTACTTGGGCACTTAATCCTCCCTCAGCATGAGTGCAAGAGTAGCCTAGGTAAGTAATTTAGGACAATGTCAAGTAGCAGGACTCCTAAAAATCAGGTATTTCCTTGTACTGTGATCTTTAAACTCAGCATCCGCAAAGTTTCCTGTGGAAAGGAAGGTGTCGATCCTGTCTTTTGTGGATCTACACCTCAGTTGTTCATGGTTTGTAAATAAGATCGTAAAATCTCAGATAATTTAAATCTCCTTTTAATTATTGCAGGGAATTTTTTTGCAGAACTGGAATTACTGCCATAAGTGCAATAGGTAATCCAAGGAAACGAATTTTTCTGGTTTATGGTTTATGCTTTCCACCTCTAAAAATCCAGAAATTGGATATGATTTATTCTGTTAGGGGCTCTGTTGCAAATGAAAACTCCAAGTGGAAAGGGAATATTATTTCTATTGTAATATGCAGTAATGTATTCCTTAACTGTGGAAATCTTCATTCAGATTCTGTGCAACAGCATGTCTGTGTTGCATAATTTGTTTGTACTTGAGCTGGCTTAGTGCTAGCAAATAAAAAAGAACCTGAAGCCAAATGATATTGATTACCTCACACCCACACTGTTTATGGCTAGCATTCCTTATAAGCTTGTCCCAGAAACAACCAGTTGTTGGTAGTGATCTAACAATTAATAAGTGCAGAAAATTAGAAGACATTGCGATCTTAGTTCTTTTCCATTTATGATTTTTGAATTACACTGAGGTCCCTGAAGTAACTCCTTAGATGGTAAGTCTGAGTACTCTGGAAACAACTAACATTATTTTAAATTTAACCCCACCTACGGCTTGATGATTAAAACATTTTTCATGCTGGAAAAGTAAGTTTGAATCTTCTAAACAAGTGCAATTAATTGAATCTGAGTGTCTTATAAATACATAAAAAGAAGATGGCTCCATTAACACAATGCTTTCTAAAGTAATCTAGATGTCGCATCAGGAATGCTTTCTGGTCTGGGAAGATTTTCAGTATATCCTCATATTAAGAGCTCAAATCAAGACAAGGTAAATGGTCTGAGTGCAGTGATAATGTCTTAACTTCTGCACAAGTACTGGTTGCTATAGTTCCCTTCCTGAGGTTTTCTATATATGTCTATAGCACACAGTATGTTGGTGCAAATTACCAGTAGGTTAAAGATAATACAGATACCAATATTAGTCATTCCTGGTGACTCGTGTGAGCTCTGAAAGAAATCAAATTCAGGTATCGAAGAAACAAATCTTCATCTTAGCAAGAAGATCTATCAAAATAATTAGTTTCATTTATCATATAATCCAACAGCTGCCTTTAAAACATACCTGCAACCATTTTGCTGATCAATATATATCTATATAATAAAGAAGTGCAGTAAAGTTGGTAAAGATAAGAACACAAGTTTTGTGAGGAGTGGCTGAGGGAGTTGGGGTTGTTTAGCCTGGAGAAAAGGAGGCTCATGGGGGAACTTACTGCTCTACAAGGCAGGAGGTTGTAGCAAGGTGGGGGTCAGTCCCATCTCCCACATAGGAAGAGATACAGAGACAAGAGAAAATGGGCTCAGGTTGTGTCAAGGAAGATTTAGATTGGATATCAGGAAATAGGTTTTCACTGGAAAAATTGTCAAGCATTGGAACAGGCTGCCGAAGGAAGTGATTGAGTCACCATTCCTGGAGGCATTAAAAAGATATTGTAGATGTCGCACCTGGTTTAGTGGTGGACTTGGCAGTGCTGGGTTAATTGTTGGATTTGATGCTAAAGGGTCTTTTGCAATCTAAATGGTTGTGTGATTCTGTAAAGGCAAAATAACAAGATCTGAAGAAAACATAAGACAACACTAAAACAACAACATAAAACATTTCTATCAAAAAAAGGAACACATGAAGCAATCTTCTGATAATGTTAACATTAGAGTGGCAACACTTAGGGAACCTACTACTTAAGAAAAGAGAAAAAGATTTGTCTTGAAGAACTGAATCAACATTGCAAATGGTCAGTCACAATTAGCAAAAGAAATTACAGTAATAGTTGGAGGAGAAAATTGTAATTTTTCATGGGAGTTGTAAGTGGTACTTAATCCATTTTTAACTCTGGATTTGCATATATTTAAGTGCTTTAGATTTTGTTCTAATTTACTCAAATAAAAGTGTTATATTTCAAAGTGATTATATGGATTTGTGTCAATCATGAAAACTCTGTAATTAGACCAGGAATCTCTTTTATTGAATTACTCTGGCATTTTATTAGAAAGAATTAAATATACCTGAATGAATTTATTATCTTATTACAATTTTTCCTTTGAGCTGCTTGACGTAATTTGAAACCACTTGCTGAGAGAAAACAAATGTAAAGCAATAGGTCAAATTATATATGCTTTTTGAAGTATAATTTTCCCTTTTCCTTAATCAATGCAGAAACTGCTGGAATTACTTTCAGAAACACACAGTGTTGCACGTTTAAATATTTTTAATGATATGAAAAATGAGACGACTATAAAAGCATATTCTCAAAATGAATATACTGGGACAGAAAATAGAAATAAAGAAACAGACACTGAGTCATGGTTTCAGCTGCAAATCCCTATGGGTAATAGCTAGAAGTTTTGAACTACAAAATTTACGATGGACTTTTAGAAAGATGGAACAGACCAGGTGTAAGCAAATTTCCTAATTCTCACATTAAGAAGCTGCTGGTGAAGTTTGACTTAAATTTATCATGCCTAATTTGAGGATCCATATTGGACTGTAGTGTGAGATTTATAAAACCTGCCTGGTTCTCTTTTCTGAAAAATATTTCATGCAGCACTAATAAATAACTAAAAATATGTAAGTATATAAATAAATTTCTGCCTCAAAAGAAGAGTGTTTAAATCTAACATCATTTTGGTTAACTGTTCTAATTAATAAGTTGTTACAGGCTATAATGCAGGTGCCGAGACAGGAGTAAATAAAGGGAGCTGGTGGAGATGAAGTCTGTATTTAAAGAAAAAAAAGGCTAATTTGCTTACATTTCAAGATGTCTCTAGAAGACATGCAGATAATTAGACTTAAAGGGTTTAAGACTAGATAGCTTAAGTGGCTTGAAGATAGTTCTAGCATTTGCTAATCCCTTTTATTTTCAGGTCTCAGTCTACTGATAGGGTTTAAGGAAAGTATCCACTGGGAGGTGTGGATTACAACACCCAGTCAAGGCTGTTTTCATGTCCCTACTGCCCAAATTATCTTTCAGTATGATCCATTTTCAGGATGCCTCAATGTCTGCATAGAGTGTAGTGTTCTATGCTTTTGAAAAAGATAAAATGCAATTTAGATCAGTATCCACTTGTCTAAAACAAACTATAGGAGAAAACACATGCTATAAAAAATAGCCAAAATGTTAAAGCGTTAAGAGTCTAAAGGTGTAAAATTATTGCCATCAGATCCAATATCTTTACAAAAAGGTTAGAAATTAAAATGCAATTAGGAGAGACAAAGCCATTAATTTAAATAAAACTTCTTCAATATAATCTGTTTCCAATTCACAACTTAGTGTTGTAGTTCAGGAACATTTTTAAAAATTCTTTTAACGTCAAATATGAAGGGCAATGGCAGCTAGGAACTCAGATAAATATGCTGTGTGGTAGTCAAATCCCTGTGCAAAAGAGCACCTTTAATAAACTGCTATCTTTCATATATTTGAGTCTTTAATGAATGTCAGTTCCTGGTTCTATTCAATTTTGTTTTCTTCCTGTGATATATAGATTTGCAATTTTATTTTGAGTCTTGTTTGGTTTATCTTTGCCTCCAGGACTACATTATTGTGGAAAAGAAACAACAGAATATTTTCCTCAAAATGATGTAGGCATAGATGTGTTTTTAACTGGAACTTCAGATAAGTAGTTTATGATTTTTATCTTGTTCCCCTCATACTCATCTCTACAGCAGATGTTTAAAAGAAACTCAAAATATAAAAAAAATATTGCTTTATATGGGTACCCATAGGTATTAGCTGGCATAAATTTGAATTGTGGATTTTATGTTATGTGCTATTGATTAGAAGCAAGCATTTGAACTTACCTGTGAACAGAGAAAAGATTTATGCAGCAAGCTTCATCCAGCTGCAGAAGTCAGAAAATAATTGCATTAGTTCCGTCAATATTTTCATTGTGGTATGTTATATTTTCATCATTAAAAACAGCCCTTATGATGACTGGCCACAGAAAAATGCATCTTTTTTTTTTTTTTTTTTACTTTCAAAAATATTATTTAAAGGGTCTATCATGTAAATGAAAATTGACTTGTAACAGAACATGAAACAATATGAGATTTTGTGTTTTAGTAACTGTTTCAACTTCGTGTTTGTGTGTTTGGAGGTTTTTTTCCTTTTCTTTTGCACTGTATGCTCCTGGAGTAGCCCTCTTCACAACTTACTAAACAGGACTATGAAATCATCTAGCTTAGAAGATGTACTTGTATCTAAATTCTTATTGCTTTTATTCACGGGTTCATCCCAGAGTGACTGTATCACCATCAGCTTTTAATAGTGGTTATAGTAACAAAAGATAACAAAGGCAAAAACCTAGGATCAGGAAACCCAGCATTCAACTGTCATTCACTTTAAGACAAAAATCCTGGAATCATTGGACATGCCTAGAAAAGATGCAAAATTCATAGAATAAGGAAATATATTATGAGTTTATAGATTCTGGACAGAAAAAATACAGCAAAGCTTGATTTTTAAGAAAATATTTGAAAGGAACGAGCTGGAAATTATAATGCTTAGAAATCTGGGGAGTTTATATTTCTGACTATAATAACAATTGCATTATCTGTTTTGATGTAAAACCTCACAATTGTTTTACATGAACATTGTAATGGAATAAATCTCATTGCATTTAGTTTTCTGAATCTCATATAATTCAAGCACAATTTTTTACTGAGGTTAGAAGAATGTGAATATGTATTAGAGAAAAACCTTTTATACATTAAATTCTTGTAACACTTCTCTGAAGTCTGCTTCTAAGTTAAAGCTGCTACTTTCACTCCTCCATAAACTGCTTACTTACAAACTGTAGTAAATCAGTTTTCATGCTAGTTAAAATATCATTACTGGCTATTAACCTACAGCTGTTCTCATAATAAAGACATCTCAAACAGCTATATTTCTACATTTTTTTTCTGTTTTGTAGAATAATGACAAACATTTGTTGGAAATTTATATTAGGTTTTTTATAAAAATCTTTAAAGATGTTGATGTCCTAAATATAATGGCATAATTTAAAATCATAGTTAAAGTAACCCTACAAGATAATATATTTTGTCAGTTCAATTGTTTTGCATTCTTTAAAAAAAAAATTAATAAAATCTGATGCTTGGCTTTTTTGTTGGTTTTGAATATTTGGTTGTTTGATTTTTTTGGTTGTTTTGGTTTTTTTCTCTCATAGGATGAATCCTTGCAATCTAATACAGGTGCTTATGTTGATTTGTATTCCCAAGGTGCTCCACTTCTCTCTGTTGATCATATAAAGGAAATTTCACTGTCTCTGATCAGACAAGTAACTTTGGATAACTGATGTTGCCTCAAATTGATTTTAGTTTTAAATAAACTGGGAAAAACTACCTGTATCAGGAGGTTTTGTAAGCTAACATATGTTTTGACTCTACTTTGCTGTCTTTCTTTCTTATAACAGCTTGAAGATGTGAGATAATACCTGAGATACATCCTCTTCACTCTGTGAAAATGTGGATCTGGAAGATTCATTCAGTGGACTAACCTTTTGTCTTTAACTTTATTAAGGAAACAGAACAGGATAAATACAGATCTTCAGGGACAATAAGCATTTATTTCCCCTATGAATATCATCTGTAACTGTTGTTACTCCAATTCCCTGGATCATTATGGTTAAATCAGCCTAAAGGCTGTGGCCCTTTGCCTCTAGTCTGTCCTTTGGTTGAGGCATATAAGCTCAGTGTGACCTTTCATGAGTAGACATGAAGAATAAATTCTTTAGTGTTATTTTCAGATTTTCTTCATAGAATAAGGAATTTAGAAACAAATTTCAACTACACTGAACCAATTACATTTGGAATTTAAGACCTTTTCATACTATCTTTTACAAGTCATTAGAAAAATGTGTAAAAAACCCCCCGAATTTAATTTGAACATTTTTGAGATACTCAAGGCCTAATCATGCTACCATTAAAGAAAAAGCTAAAACTCCCACTGATTTCAGTGGGCTCAGGATTATATACACAGCAGGGGACCAGACTCAGTAATCCATGAAGTCTTTTTCATCTCCATGTTACTACAATAGGAGCAGAAGTCTGCAGGAAGCATGATAATGTCAGGCTTGCAAGGCTTGAAAAGTTTGAAAGCTAGGACTTCCACATGAAAGATATTCTTTTTGAGAAGTGCAACTAATATAGAAGAAACTGTGATTTTGAAATTAAGTTTCTATATGCTATAAACATTAATAACTACAGGATACCAATATATCTGATACAGGTTTGTATTTTATAATTATTTTGGCTTAAGACTGCGATGGTTGTTTGAAATCTTTTCTTACTGTGAAAAGGGGCAAGATTTTAATTAGTTCTATTTCCAGCATTCAGCTGATGTGTATGGGTGACAAAGCCAAATATGAGACATGGAAATCATTGTGAAGTCTTTACTGCAGTATCAGTACGTTTATTCAGGGCAGAACAACTGGAAATCAGCTTGAATGCCCTGTCAGTGAAACTAACTCACCATCCTCTTTTGCATTTCATGTTCTTTTCCTCATTAACAACAGCAGCAGCTGTGCTAGTCTAAATTCACAGACTTTTATTTTTTTTAATCTTCTTTTTTGACAATCAAATGCTCTAATTCTAGAAAGAGTTAACTGCATCAGTTTTTCAGATTGGCCGTTAGAAGTCACGTTCAGGTCTCAGAGCTGAGTGTAAGCATTGCAATTACTGGGTAATTCAGAAGTCTGAAAATGGGCATTTAGGTATCTTACACCATTTAAAGTGTTTAAGAGTACCTGACTCAGAGGTCTGTTTCCTCTTTATAGGAAGCCAATATGACTTTCGTAGCCATTTGGTTTTCTGTATGCAAACAGATAATTGATCTTAGCTAGTAAATAGAAAACAGTGGTAGCAGGACTATATCAATGTTCCCTCAGATGCCTCTGATAATAAGCATGTGGCTCAGTTCCACTGCACCATGCCTTCCTATCCGTGTTAGCCATCTGCATCCACCTGGGGTACTGCAGACCTCATTGCTGGAGAATAGATGCTCATACAGCTAGAAGATTTCTGCTTTTAAGGGTTACATTTGATCCATTGAAACTAATCAAAAGTAAGTGATGTGAATCAGAAAACTGCTTGAAGCATTTTGTATATTTTTTCCCATTATTTGGGAAACATTGCATTTTTTTTTTTCATAAACCTCACAGTTTTCCATAGCAAGATACAGCCTAATAAATCTTTAAAGTGAAAACCAGGTTGCAATAGTGGCATATTTGATTTCTTACCTTAGATCCTCAGTACTGTTTAGAAATGTCTTATAAAAACACTGTTTACACGTTCTTGAAAAGGTTTGTTACCTTAATTTGAAGAAAGTTTTGATTAAGGATCATCAGCCTCTTTAAATAAACAAAACATTGAGATTTAACAAATTGCTTATAGGTTTTTGTTTATTTCAACTCAAGTTCTAGTTCAAGTTGATTCCATTCAAAACCATACAGAAAAAGAATTAGCCTCTCATATGATCTTCCTGTTAATGAAATAAAATAAATCAGCTTTAAACTAATGCGACAGTGACAAACCTGACATTGAACAATCTTTCCTTCTTTTTTATATTTCATTTTTTTAAATTATTTTTTTACTCAATTTACACTCCTGAAAGATCCTGTTTAGGAGTCCCAATAACTGAAATTCCATTTGTACTGACACAGCAGATAACACAGACTGTTTAGACAGCACTGGTGATCCTGCACTATCCTGACAGCATATCTTGACTTTAACATATTGAAGCATTCTGAAACTGAAATGGTAGATAAAATTTCCAGTTCTTGGCTGTGGTTAGATACATTCAGGGCTGTAGTTTTGAAGCTTTAAATACATGTTTGTTTAGACACCTTACTCTTTGGAAACTGGTAATTTCTTTTCAAAGTAAATTTTAGGCGAACAGATTCCAAGCTGCTGTCAGCAGCAATGAACAATTCTTGATGTTTATAATATAAACCCAAGAAACATCTGTTTCTTGGGTTTATATTATAAACCCAAGTCATGGAATCATAAAAAGAGTTGTTTTAAAGATATTTCTAAAGGCCATTTTGTTAAGGTTTTGTTTGAAGCAGATCTGTTTGCCAACATGAGATCAGGTTGGCTATGACTTTGGCTGAGTCTCATAGACCTCCAAAGATGCAGAGACCAGGACTGTTTAGGGTAACCCATTTAAGTATTGCACTACCCTTTTATTTACAATTATTTTCCTAATGCTTCATATGAGCCTCTCAAGCCCGGTTGTGGCCATTTGTCTTCGCTGTATCATCTGTCCATTTTCATGTTTGCAACTCCCCCTCAGTACTAGTAGACTGCTGTGAAATGACCCCTTAGCCTCCTCTTCAGGAGACCAAGCACCCCCAGCTCCCTCTCCGTGCCTCGTGTAGAACATACAATCTAGACAATGGATGATTTGGGTAGCCTTATGACATATCTCTTTCATATCTCAAAATCCTTCTTGAGTGAGGGATCCAAAATCTCAGTGCAGTATTCCAGAGGTGTCATCACCAGTGCCTGCATGTCACTCAGCCTTTCTCCTTTTCCCCAGTCTGCACTTCCCCAGAGAACAGGCTGGGTGGGCAAGAGACTGGGAGGGGGCAGACCTGAAAGACCTGATTTGATCCACAAGACTTCTCACTTACAAGGCAAGACTTTTTTACCCTGTTCCATTTTTACCCTGTTCCATGGGAGGCAGGAGGGAGTGTGCAGCTGTATCAGTGTTTTGTTGTTAGCTGTCATCAATGCAGTGGTCTCCAAAACAGTAGCATCATTCTGTACAAAAACTCTAGTTAAATTAAAGTCACAAAGCACTATCTAATCTTTTATCATTTACGGAGATAACAGAAATATTTAATTAAGTAAATAAAAGCAGAGAACTCCAAATTTATAGGACATACATTGAAATGTAATTGAAATGTTTTCAATTTTAAAAACCTATGTACATTATCTCATATTTACATTGAGATAACAGGGATCACAGTCTGATTTCTTGCCTCTGGACTAACAAATTCCATTACAAAGGGCTTCTACCATCTTGTATACAGAAAGTTAACAAATTAAGTGCTTAATCTATAGAGGGTAGGAAACAGAAGTAATATAATGTTGATTTTTGATAAATTCTACCAGGACTTTGCAAGTCTTGGTTTGGTTCAATATACCTATACTTCATATCTATCTTAAGGATGCTTTATTCTTCACAGTATCTTTCATTTGCTATATTGAATCTTAGCAAACTGTGAAGCCTGGCAGGTATCTTCTGTGTCACTGAGTCTAGCATCCAGCAGGGAAGTGGAATGTATCTTTTCCTGAAAGGTCAAAGACTATTAAAGCACCATTGAATTTTTTTTTGTAGGGGTGGGGGGATAATTCTTGTATTTCTGCAGTTGAATGTAGTACACGAAACCACTATTTTACACAAGCTATTATACTTTTTTACTTAACCAGGAGGTCACTGTGAAAGTGCTCTTTTGGTGATATGAAGACAAAGAATAACTTTGGTGGAGAGTTTTCCTGAGTTAAAGGAAATCTTAGAGGATATAAAGAAAGCTCTATGTCTTTCTAACAAACACTATCCCCAGTCCTTATACAATATACATAAGTTTCTNAATGGTCTTATGCAGTTAAATTATATGACTGTTAGTATGGCAACCCTAAGCAATTTCCTAAAAGAAAATTAATTATTGTTTAATGAAAAGAAAACAAACAATCCACTTCAAACTCAAAATATTCTGTGAATCTGAAAACCTCCTTTGCTTAACTGAATTGCAAACATCATTCTGCTTAGTTTTATTTTTTTAGACAATTTTAATTTCTTGCTTGCATTGCTCCTTTTTTCACTGAAGTTAATATATTCATATTAATATTTAAGAACTCTGCAATTAATAAAAAAGTGGCCTTCCAGAGACAAGTGTAATTTTACATAAAGTTCAGTAGATCACCACTCTGAGTCCTGTTTTTAACTTTATAGATGTTTTCAGAGTCACCCTGATAAGATATCTAGAACTATCATTTTTTGAATGCAATTAATCCATATACCTATATGTGCTATTTATAAACAAAGCAAGTTTATTGTGACAATCAGAAAACTATATAGCAGNGAATAACTTTGGTGGAGAGTTTTCCTGAGTTAAAGGAAATCTTAGAGGATATAAAGAAAGTTCTATGTCTTTCTAACAAACACTATCCCCAGTCCTTATACAATATACATAAGTTTCTGGAGTATGTGAGTAAAGTACAGGCAAAGTCAAGATATCAGTCAAAATGTCCTAGGAACTTTGTATAAACATAGTTGTATAAAAATATCATTCTTATAACAAGTGTTTTCCTTTTCTTTTCTATTCCTTGTTTTTGAGAAGGCTGGTCAGCTACAGCTAAAGATCATACCACTAGATTAATGAGATCCCAGCTGAGTGATCAAAAGAGGTATGGAAAAATAACTCAGTAACTTTATTTTACAGATGGAATTTGGTGATGTATTTTTTGATACACAGCATAGACCTCAAAAAAACCATATAAATCCCCTTTAACTTTCAGTATTCTTAAGCTATTCATTATTACTGGCAGGTTTCCAGTTTCTTTAGATTAATATCCCTTTCATTCTTCTTCAGCATTAATTTTCTNCTTAGTTTTATTTTTTTAGACAATTTTAATTTCTTGCTTGCATTGCTCCTTTTTTCACTGAAGTTAATATATTCATATTAATATTTAAGAACTCTGCAATTAATAAAAAAGTGGCCTTCCAGAGACAAGTGTAATTTTACATAAAGTTCAGTAGATCACCACTCTGAGTCCTGTTTTTAACTTTATAGATGTTTTCAGAGTCACCCTGATAAGATATCTAGAACTATCATTTTTTGAATGCAATTAATCCATATACCTATATGTGCTATTTATAAACAAAGCAAGTTTATTGTGACAATCAGAAAACTATATAGCAGTTTAGATAATAAATTTCTCTTTACTAAAACCCCTATCAGTGTCTGAGACCTTAAAAATTTGGTGATTTTTATTTACATTATGAACTTTGGTCCCAAGTCCACCTTGGATAAACACACATCAGTGTTTCCCAATATCTACCAGAAACTTTGTCAGCAAATACATTATCAAATTTTGCTGTGCATGTCTGTATATGAAACATCAAGTTCAATGTTCTACATTTGGCACTGCTACCTTTCATTTAACCTTATTAAAACCAAAGGGGTCACTTCAAATTAATGACTCCATAAATTTGCCAAAGGATTTCTTGATATTGTGACCAGGGAATTGCAGAATGTGAAGGAGTGATTGATGAGAACTGTTCTGATATTGCAGTAATGAATTATCTCCACAGATAAACATGACCAATTACTTTACCAAAGGAAAAAAATAGGGAACAAATCACAGTTGAAAGCAGATGAGAACAAATTAGATTATGTTATCCTTAGCTCTCAATCTGAGTGTAACACAAAACCAGTAGATTATCTGTCAGTTCCTCAGACCATTTGACAGCTTCAGATAAAACCTGGAAAATCTGGACTCCATCTCCTCTGTGTCCTTGGATGAGGTAACTGTAGACAGTAACCAAGATTCTGGAGGCAAGGCTGAGGACTGATCCATCAGCCTTGTCATATGATTGTAGAACATATTTCAACCATGACGACTATCCTGATGACCTCCACTTGACTTGTTCCAGCAGGTAAAAATGCTTTTCTTCTTGGCAACATCAAACTGCATATTTCACTCCAGATGTGCTGAGCAAAGGGGAAGGATCATAATCCTGGTCCTGCTGGTGACAACCTTGCTTGTGCCGACCAGAGGATGTACACGGCATGTGAGTTGGAGGCTCACTAAACTGGAAGACAGACACATATTGCTAGTTGGTGCATTATTTTCTAAGGTAATGAGACAGTGGAGCCTATATACATATATACATGCACAAAAATATCTGCAGAATACGTGTGTTTAATGATGCGGGTATTTGTCCTGCTTCAAAATTTAGTTTTTTTTTTTAACGCATACCGCCAAGCAATATGTTAAGTGACCAGATCATCTTGTAATGCTCATTCTCACTGCACTAGAAACATTCACTGTTTCAAATCTCCCAGGAAAAAAACCAAAAAATAACAGGAAAAAATGTACAATTATTGCATCCCTGTTTGGAGATGAAAGACAGATGGAAAAAGCTCCTAGCACAATAACTTTTTTCACATATGAGAACAGTCTGTTGAGTGAAAATGACTTAGTCAAGTAGGGACTGCACTGTATTTGGCATACAATTTTACTTTTTATTTTTTTGTACTTTACTTTTTATTTTTTCTTCTCTCTTAACAACTGTTTCTCCTTTTTTAATTCTTTGCCACTAATGCATTAAAAAAAATTTTAAAAGCCACTGAAGATTTTGCTACTGCAAAATTTTACACATATGAAGGATACAATATGTACATGAATAATTCAATCTAGGTGTCTGACTATAGACTTTAAAGGCACATATGCTTTGCTTCGTTTGAAATTAAGTGATTTACTCTATTTAACCATGTTTTATTACCATTAAAAGTAGCTCAATATATTGCTGAGTTAAAATAACAAACAACTTGACTCAAGCCAAGTAGAATAGTAATTTATGCATGAAGTACTTAAGCCTGAAAAATGGAAAGAAATACAAGTTTCAGAAAAAACATATCTGAAGGGAATCAGGTCTTTAACCTCCTCTGCTGACCTTATTACTAATGTCGGTATAAATTTAATGTCTCCTATATTACAGACACTTCAATCTTCCTGATTTCTTACCATGGAAGAATATATTGCAAATTCTCTGGGTTTTCCAACTGACCTCTCACAGACTGATTAATTTATACCTATTTCTTTTTGTGTCAGTGCTGACAGTTCTTAATTCTTTGCATGGTTATAGAGGTGGAAAAAAATTATGTCTCCTAAGATTTTGTGGTTTTATGCTAAACTTTTGTCTTGCCTTATTTGGTAGGTTCTTCTTTCCCTGAACATTTATGAATTTTACAAATCTGCAGAAACTTTCCCTAATGTTAAGTCACAAGAACTGCACACCATATTTGCCCGTTCCTTGTAAAATGTCACTGGAACTTCATTACCAGAATAAAAAAGATACACTTTCATATTTTGCAGTATAAACATATGTTTGTATCTCTTTGTTATCTAATCTTCTTAGGATAAACTAATATGCCTCAGCTAATTTTAACTGGTCTTAAAATTATCTCAATCTATACACTTTACATTTTCCCCATTTGATGAGCAGAAAATCTATTACACGATTCTATATTACTTTTGATGATAGTTTATATGACCGCCAGATGCTGGCAGATCAAGGTTACATAAACATGAAAGACATTTCATTATTTATCCCACACTACCTTTTTAAAGTAACATTGACCTTTTCTCATATTCTCATTCTCTGGTATTCTTGAATATATTATTTACACAATTATGTTTCTAACTGGATTGGTAACATGCCTTAACTGGAAGTGCTGAATAAAATGATGTAATCTCTTATGAGGTTTGCATATAACTAGGAAGAGTAGTAGTGGAAGAAGTAGGACTACTGCTGTTGTTATTTATTTCTAAGTATTAGTCTTTGTAGTAGAAGTAGCACATACATTTTCAATTTATTAAAGAAATAGTTAATGAAACCTAGGAGAACTTAATTAAGATTAGTTGATACTATTTAGGAAAAAAACAAATTTTTAATTTGGTGCTTGTTGTATAAAAATACTTTTGAATATGATTCTCTGAATTTACATATATATGAGCAGAATTTATTTCAATTCTTTCTAAAAGCATCAGTTGAATTAATCAATACAAAAAATTATCTTTTATTGATTAGCAGAATAAAGTTTGTTTCTATGCAGAGAAAAAGCCAGTGTTTCTTAGTTAGCAAAGTGTGATGAAATGTCCTCCTAGCCTGAAATAAATTAATTCAAAACATACAGAAAAGTACCTGAAGCCAAGAAATTAATGACATAGGAGGTTTTTTGGTGCATCTATCATGGTATGATTACATGATATTCTAGAAGAAAATAAATAATGTTATGTTGTATTGAAGTTCATATGTTGTGAGAAAAATACTTCAGAAAAAGAAAATTGTTTAAACTAAAGGATAGCATTCCATGACACTAGAAACAAAAGTGTGTATTCTAGTAACGTGCTTACTTCAAGGGCAGATAAAAAAAGAGTGCTGCTTCAATAAGGTGAATCAAAATTAAATAAATTATAATGGCAATGTTTTTAAGTCAGATCTTGAGACATAATCTAGTCAGTGCTAGGAAAGAAAATCTCTCTATTTCAGTGAAAATAGATTTGAAGAATTGCAGGAACAGGAACGGAAAATCTGAACGTTTCTTATACCTTGTTGAAGTAATTCCCTCATTCAGAGAACAGAGAAGGAACATACAGAAAACATGACCTAGAAAAGGTCTAGGAAAAAACCTAGCATTCCTGCTATTGAAAGAAATAGCTGCCATAGATACTACACCTCTCTGATCTAAAGCTTTGTACAGCCTAAATTGTGAAAGAAAGTGTGATATGCAAGGCCTTGAATCCTGGTTCTCCAGTTTCTCAGGACAGAAATTCATTGCAGCACAGCTGTATTTTCTTAGCGTTGATTCTGATATGCAGCATATGCATCAGGACACGTGAATGCAGCTTGGAAATTGTTAAGCATTAATCTAGACTCCAGTAGTCAAAATGACCCTTGCTAGCAAACATGGGATCAAATATCTCATCAGTCATTTTCCTTTCCAGCTCTAGGATTTTACACCTGTGAAATACTCTGTAGGACTATTGCCATTAGAAAAAGGACTTTAGTTACTGACTGATACAGCTGTGGAATTTTAATTCACCAGTTTAAGTTAGATAGCTGAGCAAATTTTCTCCCAATATTTCTTAAATGCAAGAGCAGCTAAATATACTTTTTCACATCATAGTGGTTTCACTTATAATTTAAAAAGTACAAGACATGAATATTACCAGCTGAAAGGATTTGTGATAAGTCGTAGGGAGCTAACAGTTTTCTGTCTGGTTTTGTCACCACCAGAAATCAAAAGAGCTCCATTGCATGCTTCTCGGTGCTGACACAAAAGACTTTTCTACACTGCTTTCTTTGCAATGAAAAAGGCAAGTGGTATAATATATTTGTCTTTTTTATTGTACCATAAACAATGAAAAGAAATCTGGAGCTTTTCAGAATAAAAAAAAAAATGAAAAATGAAAAGTCCATTACACTTTTGCTATTTGACATCTTAATAGTCACAGTAGAAATCTTAGATGAAGAAATGTGAAA
Source organism: Ploceus nigricollis (assembly GCA_013399945.1). Lineage (NCBI taxonomy): Eukaryota > Metazoa > Chordata > Aves > Passeriformes > Ploceidae > Ploceus > Ploceus nigricollis. The sequence goes on from VXBC01011277.1 coordinate 127,781, forward strand.
TTTTTTAGTAAATCCAGTCCATTTTATTAATTAGCTTTTTGTCGTCCAAGCCCAAACATGGACCTGGTCTTCTCCATCCAAAAAAACCTAAAGTCAGAAGAATTATATGTAGTACAGTCAGTGAAGCCTGTCCATCTCATGCAAATATGTGGATGCTTACTTCATGTATGTGTGCTTTGTGGTCAATTTTAACTCAGGATAGAGGGAAATGAGGGTTGCTGGAGAAGGTGGCTTAAGAACAGTTAAGGATTCTTCATGGAGTTTTGTTACTGCCTTTGGCAGAATCAGAGGAAAATGATACAGCCAGAACTTTGCCTAGGGACTTGTGGGAGAGCTTCACAGAAACAGAAAGCAGCAGAGTAAAAAACTGTGGAATAACTGAGGTAGAGAGAACTCAAAACCAGACAAGAATAAAGGTTGGTGTTTTCCTTTCACTTAGTATGGGAGATATTCCTGCCTGTATACAGAACCTTGACCACAGAGAAAAAAAAAAGGGTCATAGTTAACATAGATTGAAATTTTTTCGGATGAATATTTTAATAATAATTTTTGTTCCTTAATTTGATTTTTGACTGCAATAAGACATTTTCAAAGATTTCTCCAGATTTCCTCCAAGGTATGGAGGCTTTTTATTCTGCACTGCTACAAATATGTCCATATATCAGCTTCATCTCAACAGGTTTTTTTTCAGTTTAATAACATGCCTAATGATACAGTTTGGTGTTAAAGAAAATATATACAAAATTTAAGAGAATTATTAAACAGAAACAGATAATTTTGCTTCTTAAGAACACTAAATAAGAACAGCATATTTAGACATTTCTTGAAGTCATGGAATCAGACAACGGTTTGGTATGGAAGGGACCTTTAAAGTCCCTCTAGGCTAACCCCCTTGCTGTATGAGGAGGGACATCTTCAAATAGAGTGGGTTGCTCAGAGGCCAGTCCAACCAGTCCTTGAATATTTCCAGGGATGGGGCATCTACAACCTTCTCAGAAAACTTGTTCCAGTGCTGTTTCTTGTCCGCTTGCATAAAATGAATTCAATGTTTTCTTCCTGATCTATGTGTCATGTCTTTACTGGGAAAAAAGTATCATAAAGCCATGGACTTATGCAAAGCTGACCTAAAGTAATGCAGCCAAGAGTATAGTCCTGTACTGTTAATGGAATCAGGAAGAGTCAAGAATCTTATTTTTTTATTCCTTGTTAAAAAGAAAGTGGAAGAAGAAGAGGAAGAAAAAAGATAAAGAAAGATTCAAAAAAGTGAAGATCTGAAGAAAATCACAGACAAAACAACAAATGTAACTTGTTTCAGTATATCCTCCTTTCCAATAATTCTTTTGATGACACATCTTTATTGTATTATAGGCACCTGCCATTGAAGTTGAATCACTACATTCATGAATACCTTTTATTTCCATACTTACATGAATAATATTTCTATACTCACAATTTCCATAAGCTTTAAGACATCTTTAAGGCTATGACAGGAAATCACTTTTAACAAATTGATGGGGAAACACTGAGAAGCTTAGGATTCAAATCAAAGCCACAATTTAATATTCATTATGCAAAGTTCAGAGTTAACCCATCATTGTTGAGATGAGTTTATACAAATTTCATGAGATAAATATGAATTCTGAGCAAAAAGTTAAAATAACACATTATCCTTTAGATAAGAGGATCCTCTCATTGCAAATACTATATAGGAAATTGCATGAGTTTTGTTGGTTTTGGATTTTGTGGTTTTATGCCTAAAGAAAACCACATCACTATTCCTATGAAAAAATTAACTGAAACAGTCCTTTCAACATACTCTCAGTTACTCAAAAATAAATTAGTAAATAAACAAACAAAAAGAAAAATGGACAGTGAAGGGACCTAGAGAGGGTGCAATGAGAGATTGAGTAATCTTTTTGTGCTGCCCTGGCAGTTTATAGCACAATGCAGAAAAGTGTCCCTACAGGAACTGGCAGAATCTGTGAAAAGGGGATGAATACAGCCTACTTGCCGGGATAATTGTATCACACAATGAGGGATAAATTAAGAAGTTATACATGTGATACACCATCTGTGTCTGTTTTTGTTATTTTCTCCATATACATCTGTTTCTATTCAGCTATAGGGCAACACTCCATCATATTATGCAGACCAGAATAACACAGAAAGTTCAGTTTTGTTGACAAAAAGAAACTTCTCTTCCTAAATATATGGTAAGCCAGCAGAGTAATTTTTGATCAGTAAGCTTTGAAAATCAAAACAAGAGTGTTGATCCAAATATATTCACATTTTATGTTTGATATTTATAACTCTGGATGAAGATCTCCAGATTCCACCATGTAGTTGTAAATTCAGTCAGATGCTACAGTGGTAGGTGTTTAGTTTTTGGTCCCAGCTGGAATGTCACTGAAATCTGGGGAAAAAGAAAATTTTAAAAATCTACACTATGTATATACAGAGATTAACCTAGAAACAAAACAAAGAATGATATCCAATTGTATTGGTGAACTTTAATGATTTTATATCTGATCTCAGGTCCTAGCTGGAAACTGAGCTTAGGGATATTCCTTAGCGTCTTTCTTATCTACTCCTCTCCTGACCCAGCAGCACAGCTTCAACGAATAATCAGCAAATCAGTACTTGATGTACTTACTGTTAGATAATGTCTCAAAGTAGTTTTACAGGCACTTCAGAAGTGATTGATATAACTGTTGCTCATGTAGTTTCCATTTATTTTATCTAGTTGAGCTTACTATATTTTGGCTTAGTATCCCACTAAGCCTAGCAATTAGGGGAACAAGACAATAAAATTTCTATCACCTCAAAATCACTTCTTAAATGTATGAAAAATAGATAACAGCCCATGTTGTACATTTAAATCTTGATTGCAAAAATCATTATGTGTAATTTGAATGTTCACACAATGTGTTTGTGTGTTTATTTTTCCTGTACTGAGTGTATGCTCAGGGTAGGGCAGGGTGGGGAGGGGGGGCTTTATCAACCATAATCAGCATGGCTGTTGTAGTTCTCTACAAATGACTTGCAAAGAAATGAAAATCTTGCCATGTTAGGGAAAAATAACCAATGTGAATCTATGTACTTACACTGAGATACATCCTGGATAATATTTTAGTGGTGTTCATATCACCCAATTTTAAGAATTCACCCTCTTGTGAGAAAAATGTAGAAAGGATTGATTATTCTATAACATTTTTATCTCATGAACAAGCAAATATGTAGAAAAGATGTAGACACAGATGCCTGAGCTGAAGAAAAAAATTTATAAAAAACTCAATCTAGTTTTTACAGGAAAATAGACATTATACCAAGGAGGAAAAACAATAAAACAAACAAAACCAAACCACCAACTACATACACTTTTTTTGGGGTCTAACAGCTGTGTTATTTTAAATGTTCAATTATCAGCTGCATTCCTGTCTATTCCCATGTAATTCCCTGGGGACTCATTTTCTGCCTAATATCATTTGGCATTGAGCATTTGTAGCCCCTAGGTTCAAGACAAATTTAGATATAAATGCTCAGACTGTAATGATGAGGGTTGTACGCACTCTTTACAGAGCAGCTTAATGATCAGACCAGTCATTTATGAAGTAGGAGAACTGAGTTCTCACTCTTAATTACAATCCACAGCTTTCCCATCCCAGAAAAGTTCCTTACTGGAAGATAAAAACTGGCAAGTGGAAGAATAATTTTCAATGTACTTGTTAAAGATACAGGATTACCAAAAACACCATTCTGAAGCCATAAAAATGGGTAGATTACGTTCCCATTTCTGGTTACATAGGTGAGGTATGAGATATTAGGAATTCTGCTCTTTAGTCTTCTGTTTTTTGTTGGTTGGAACTTTTTTAGTTTATTTTGATTTGCTGGGGTAGTGTTTGGTGTTGTCTTTGGTGTTGTTGTTTCCTCCAGTGATAATATTTTGTAAAATATAAAAAAAATCAAGTAATCAAAACCATAAAAGCATTCTTGTACACAGCATATCCTTATTAATTCATGCCACTTGGCAGATTTGTTATTATCACTACCTCTCTTATCATTGTGTTGGTCAGATTTGTATGTTCTGGTTTGTTTATCCTTTAGCCAGGTAAAGTTAAAGGAGCAGACACATTGCTTCCACATTCCCTTATTGCACTCAGCTAGTGAGTATTACGACTCACAGCTGTCTCCAGTTTTTCTTTTTTCTTTTATTGCCAAACTGAGCAAGTAACCAGGTGGAGAAAACTTCATAATCACTCAAGAGAACATACATTTTTGGGTTTGTAGCAGAGATTTGGCTCCAATTTCCCCAGTATTTGTACATTAATATCCAAAATGAACTTTCCAGTATGCTTGGAAGGCTATTTTTAAATTTTTGATTTGTCAAAATAGATGGATTCTCTTTGATAAGGTGAAGCTTATAGTAACTGCTTGGTAGATAGAAGAAGGATGGGGAAGGGGGATATCACCATTTTTACAAAGAGAACTTTACTACCAAATCTTCAGACAGATTTTTTAAGAGCCCATGTTATAAATCCGACTATTGTGTGCAGATGACAAAATGTCAAGTACAGGTGATAACTCTTATGGTCGGTGTTTCAAATCCAACAGAGCACTTTGCCTGTATGTATGCTATACCTACTGTTTTTCTTAGAAAGCTTAATGTCCCACAGTATTTTCAAAGACCTGAGTGCAAAGAATTACAAATTCAAATATTAATCACAGGTGAAACAGTTAAATTTGCAACTGTACATGAATCTTTATGACTGAAATTATATCTACCTTCACTATAATTGTGATTCAGGCCACTGGAACCAGTGGAATCTGGTTCAATCTGAAAATCATCAATAAACCTTTGGAAAAACAATTGCACTTGACCTACATTGAGAGGGTAGGAGATCAAGTATAAAAACAGACATTTAAGTGAATACCATAAAATCATTCTATGGAATGACATTTAAAGACCTATGATGGGCAGCTTACTGGAACTAATTTCCTAAGAACAGAAGTAGAAACAGAATGAATTACTCAAAGGAAATAAAAAGAAGAAAAAACAAAAAGTAGAAAAAACTGAACATTGACATGCTAGTTTTTCTTTTCAATTGTAATTTCCAGATAAAAGTAATCAAGAAAGAATGTGGTGATTATGCCAAATATTAATCAAAGAAAATTAATATTATTGCCTTGATGCAATTATGTTACTGTAAATCTTTCTCTAACTAATCTTATTATTAAATGAGTTAAATTGTTAACAATAGTGTATGGGTGGGATGACCAGTAGAATGAATAATAAGGATTTCAGACCACAGACACAGATATTAAGCCAAAAAATTATAGATGCGTATATACTTTCTGATGGAGCCACAGTCTCTTGGGCATGTTCTTTTCAGTTTTGTATTTAAAACAATAGATGTAAAATTTTGGTTGTAGACATAGAAAAAATATTTTGTACTGAAGATGTGTCACCTAAATATCTGAATACAGAATTTAATTAAATTTTTTCATAATCAGGCAGTACCGCTATTATAAAACATCTTTTGAAACACTGAAGAAAAAAACAATATCTAATATAAAGAGCTCTGAAACTACAAGGTCCCGAGCCCCCGTCCTCTACCTCCCCAAAACTCAAGAGCCTAGTCTTTCTCAATCATCTCTTTCCTTAAAAACCAATAAAATAAAAATGAAACAAGAGAATCACAGTAACAATTAAACGGGGTTTTATTTGTTGATTGTGAAAATTTAATATGAATGCATAGAAAATGCATTTCCAGTCAAGAAAAAGTCATTCAATTTGGGTTGCCTATTCTCTGAATAAAGAAATAGGATCTCATGGAAAAGCCAAATCTTGCATATATTGCTTGCTAGACTATTTATCACACTCCTGAAGGAATACTTGGATGTTCAGTTAGTCTTTTTCATAGTTTATTAGTTGTGTTTTGGTTACTCTAAAGCTATATTCAGGATTCAAACCCACTCTTATTCATCAACCATTTGCACAAAGAAAAGAAAGCAGTTGGGTTTTTTTTTCTGAAAAAGCTCTTGGCCTTGTTATCTATTCATCCACAGCTTGTTTTCTCTAATTTTAAAACATCACCTTATCTGGCACTGAAAGTGTATGATTGATTACTTTTTTATTGGTGTAAAGATATGTACATTTAGTAGATTGCAATCATTTATGGTCTCTTTTATAAAAAAGTGGTTTCTGCTCTTTTACTTTTGCTTCTGAAATTTGAATCACTTTTTTTTTTGTCCTTCTAAAATTGAACAGGAAAGGCAATGTGTTATTGCTAGACTTTGAGATGTTTCTTAGTTTTATGTGTAGCTCCATTTTCTGTTTCTAACTGATACAAATGAACATGACCTGCAGTCAGCAATTAATGCATTAGCCAGTGATCTACAAGATAAATGTTATTCATAACATATTTTGACTTTTACAATTTTATTAATTCCATTGCCTGCATCATCTTGCGAGCATTCAACTAGGAAGTAAACTTCAGGCACTTACTGTGTTAGGCTTTCAACTTTGAATTCTTTCAAATTACTTGTTTCTGCATTGATTTGCAAGATAATGTTTATCTTCTGTCCTTTAGTAATAGAGTTTGCCATAGGAAATGACACTTTATTCCCTCTGCACTGGTTTTAAGCACAGCAACTCCATTTTCTTGTTATAGTATCTATAGTTAGTTATCACCAACATAAATCAAATAATCTGTGTGTACACAGTAAAGTTTTCTCCATTACTACTCTGATACATAGAGCATGGTCATATAGAATAATACTAGGAAGCAGTTTTAGTATAATGCACTCAGCGTCTACAAAAACCCCAAGCAATCAAATAAATATGAGATGAATCTAAACATCGATAAAGCATTCCCAAAGTTATCTGTTATGTTAGCTGCACAGCGGTTTTTAAAAAGTCTGAATTGATGTAAGTTAACATGAAATTTCCTACATTGATATAACATCTAGATTGGTTATTTACTGTTAGTCATTAAAAAGGGGAAATTATCAAAATCTATATTATTAAGAGCTTACCCTTAGGATAAATCTAAAGTAAAAGTGAGTTTGCTGACAGACACGGTAACGTAAGCAGAGCAGAAAGACATCCTATTACCTCACTGTGAACTTGTCTAACATACTTCTTTAGGAGTAGAACAGAGACAGGTGAAGTCCTTGAGTGCCTGGCAGCTACAACTGTCGTCACAAGATCTAACAGAGGTGAAATTTGAAAAGCTTTTCTCATTGTACATATTCCACTAATTCCCCCGCCTGCTACTCCCATTTCTTTTATTGAAGAATAATGACATTTTTCATGTAAAAGATTGGAGTGTATGTGAAGACAGAAATTAGGCTATCTTCTTGCAGTCTCATCTTATGTCTTAAGTTTTTTTCCGTTCTCTTCATTCTCTTTCCCTTGCCAGGCTGAAGCTGAAAAAAGTGAAAATCCTTAAACTCTTCTTTTATATGAGCAAGAAACAAAGACAAACTATGTTTCCTTGTTGAAAAGGCCTTCTCTTTTGAAGTTACAGGCTTCCTAAAGAATCTCAGGCATTAATTCCTCCTTCTGAACTTCCTTCAAAACTGACACAAAAGGGGAGACAAAGGTTCTGTTTTTTTTGTCAGGGTAGAATCAATTTTTGTCACAGTAGCTAATACAGGGCTAAGTTTTGGATGTGTGCTGAAAACAATGTTGAAAACACAAAGATGTTTTTGTTATTGCTGAGCAGCACTTGCACAGCGCTTTCAGCTCCTCACATGACCCCACCAGCAAGAAGGCTGGGAGGGCTCAAAAAGTTGTGAGGTGGCACAGATGGGAGAGCTGACCCTAACCAGCCAAAGGGTTATTCCAGACCACATGGCATCATGGTCTGCAAAAAACTAGGGGAATGGTTGGCTTGGGGGCTGCTTCTCAGGAACTGGCTGGGCATCACTTGTCTTTCTCATTTTTTTATCTCTCTTATTTTCCTTTTCACTACAATATTTTAAATTATAATAATTTTTACTATTTTATTTTCTCCTATTTCAATTAACAGATTGTTCTTATCTCAACCCACAAATTTTCTCACTTTTATCCTTCCAATTCTCTTCCTCTCATCCTGCTGAAGGAGAGTGAATGAGCAGCTGTGTGGTGCTTAGTTGCCAAGTGGGATTAAATGATGACATGAAGAGTTTGAATGTACAAGAGAAATCTATATAAAATTTAACAGGAGTTAGTTGTGAAAAATTAATGATTAACAGATTTCAATGATATGTGTGGAACTTTTGAACAGATTTAGACAAGATATAAACTAAAATGTACAAAATCACAGGACCAGTTCTTTAATCTTATCTCCTCTGTTTCTGCACTGCTTTTATCCTTCCTCCTAGGAGCATGTGAAAAATATACATATGAACTATGAAACAATTTTTATGTTTGTTTTCTTGCTTTATTTTTCAAGTAGTTATTATTGTCTGGTTTGATTTATGGATGACTTTATGAGTGTATAAACATAAATATTCATTTATACAGGATCTTTTATTTTGACCATACAGAAAATGTTTTAAGCCACTGTAATACCTGAAAAAAAAACTAATTTGATGTAGAGAATTAATTTGTCCACTCCTTAACAAAGATTGCAGACATAAGTTATGAGGTTAGTCATGCCAACAGAAGTAGTTGTTAAGTTAAATTATTCAATGAGTGATAAAATACATGAGCCACATCCATTTCTTCCATCAGGAAAACAGTATCTAGCCATTACCCTGATGCCTCTTCAGAAACAGAAGATGCTTTTATGCAATTCAAAACATGAATTATGTGGACAGTTTTTCAGTATTTTTCTGTAAATAAAATTAATATTTAGAAAACAAGAGGGAAAGAAAAGAGAGTACAGCATTTTTATAGGAATTAAAGTTTTTAACAGTGAATTTCATACTTACAGTCTCTTCTCCACAAACTGGCGACAATATTATAAATACTGATCTTTATTTAAGATCCTTCAGGCTGCAACAGATGGAAATAAAGAAATTAATAGTGTTCTAAGAACAGCTTCTTATATACTTCAGGAAATGTTACCTGTCTCTTTTTCTGCTGCATACAGTGTTATTGAAGAAAAATATTTTGGTGTTTAAAGATATACAACTGGCTATCACATGAAAGCTATATAAGCTGTATAAAGCTTATATAACATATATGTTCTATAAAGCTATATAATAGCTATGGTTGTCACATGAAAGCTAATAATATTTAATCATAAAATCATAGAATGGCTGGAGTTGGAAGGAACCTTAAAGATCATCCAGTTCCAAGTCCCTTGCCATGGGCAGGGACACCTTTCACTACACCAGGTTGCTCATAGCCCCATCCAAACTGGCCTTGAAAACTGCCAGGAATGGGGCAGCCACAGCTTCTCTGGCAATCTGTGCCAGTGCATCACCACCCTCATAGTAAATAAGTTCTTCCTAATACCTAATCTAAACCTGCTCTTCCATTTTAAAGCCATTCACCCTTGTCCTGTCACTAAATGCCGTTGTAAAACATCTCCCTCCACCTTTCTTCAGGTGAATGCAAGATGGAACAGAGGGAGTGTCAGTATCCAATTAACATGATTTGTGAATATATCAAAGTCCTCAGAAATTTAAAAAACTGAGAAGTATGCAAGTAGGCAGGTAATACTAAGGATAAACAACCAAGGGCTTCAAATAGACTGGTCCTTTTTTTACTTCTTGTCATAGAATCAAAGAATATTCTGATTTGGAAGGAATCCACAAGGATCACTAAGCCCAACTTCTGGCCCAAAATACACTTCTTATCCCTCTACTTTTCCACATTGATATCTCCAAATTCCCATTTGATTCCCACTTTCCCTGCTTCTACTCCTGCACCTAAACATTGTAAATAAGTAAACCTCCCCCAGCCTTGAAAGCTGATGGTTTTCCCCCCTGGGCCTATGAGGATGAGAATCTCCAGGAACAGCTCTGGGAGGGCCAGACCAGCAGCTCAGGTTTCCAACAGGGGTGTTGTTCTCCCACCTGTCATTCCTCCCCTGTACTCCTTCATATCGGTATTGGTAGAAATAAATGTTTAATTATGTAAACTAGTGGTTACCAACATATATAAACAGTTGCTTTGTTTCATTGCTTAAAGTTTGATGAAAAGTTTTCACAGGTAACAGTATTAAAATGTTGCCTTCAGTCAAATAATTACTCAGAGGTTTTCTTCTTTAGACTAAAATTTAACTTTCTTTATACGTCTCCTTGAGTTCTTCCTTTGCCAAGCAGACAACAGTCTCTTTGACAAGAATCAAGCTGAGCAGTAGAAGGTCTGTTCTGCTGGTTAGGTAAAGGAGCTGAGTATAACACTAGGATAAATAAATAATCTACAGCTTTTAAAAGCACAGTTTTAACAGGCAAGAAATATACATCCTTTTAAAATCTGGAAGGGTATTGTCAGCTTACCCAACTTTAATTGCAGCAGAGGACTGACTGTAAGTATGTGAAATAGTGTAGCCTAGAGGGGAAGCCACAGGAAGAACAGCTGAGGTCACTTACCTTGTTTAGCCTGCAGGAGACTGAAGAGAGACCTCATTGCAGCCTCTAACTTTTCCTCATGAGGGGAAAAGGAGGGACAGACACTGATTGCCTCTCTCCTGTCCAGTGGCAGGACTTAAGGAAACAACATGCAGCTGAGTCATGTAAGGTTAAAGTAGATATTAAGAAAAAGTTCTTCACCCAGAGGGTTGTTGGGCACTGGAATAGATTCCCCAGGGAAGTGGTCACAGCACCACCCTGACAGTTTAAGAAACTTTTGGAAAATGCTCTCAGGTACATGATGTGATTCTTGGGTCATTATAGTGGGTCCCTTCCAACTTAGGATATTCTATGATAACAATAATTTCAACACTAAGAATGAAATCTGTAAGAGATCCTTTTCTGACTCCTGAAATACTTTTAAAATCCTGTCTAGGGAAATCTAGTCCACATTAATAGTGAACTAAATTACCTGTATGAGCAAAAAAACAAAGCAGAGACTGACACATATGCAAAGCCATATTCTCAGGCACCAGATGCTCTTACTACACAAGTCATTGTCATTAAAATGAAAAACACATGCTCCTTGCTTGTAACATTCCATCACTTATACCAGGTTTCTGATAACAGGCTTTTTCCAGGCACCAGGCAGTGGCTCCAGCTGTGTTGCTTCATTTCTATGCATGGGCTGAATACATGAACTCAGACTCTCCACAGGAGCCAATGTATACAAGTGCTGTGCTCTGCTTTGTTTAGGATTTACCCTGCCAGGTTTTGTTTCTTACACAGAACAGATATATTCTAGCATTATTTTTATTTGTGGATTTTTTTCCTTTTCTTCCATTTTTTAATATTTGACGTACCTAATTACTGAAGAAATGCATTAATTTCACAGAAAAAAAAACATTTTATAGAAATGGTTTCCATTCATGTAAGAGATCCTAAAGGAATGAAAAATCTACAACCAATTATGATGCAGATATAAGAAATAACAGTAACAAAAATCCCCCAATCTTCCTTCCAGCTAGTTTGCTAATACTGACAGAAAAATACACATTTTCAGTTTCCTCAAACCTTGATATTGATATTTCCATCACCATTAATTAAACTGATTCCCCATATTTTGTTGTTCAGTTGATCAACAAATTTCGCTGAATTTCAAAATAATGCAATTGGAGTGCAAATTGAATGGAAGAACTGATCTATAACTCATAAATCTCATTTTCCTAAGCAAATAGTAAAGTCAGCATCTAGTAATATTCAGATTAATAAAATAACAAAGAGAATTTTTATAACAAAACAGGAAAATAAAAACAGGGTTGAAACCTAAGCCATCCAAAATTAATGATGGTGTTTGGCTGTAACCTCCTTGCTTATGAAATTCACAAAAAATTGCTAATTTTTGCTTCTATTACAATCAAGACACTAATGAGCTTGCCTTTTTTAAAAAATTTTGACTGATATAAATTGCAGATGTAATATTAGCAAGAATTATACTAAATAAAAAATTCCAATCAGTTACATATTTCAGTGACCAAATCTGCAACAAAAAAAAAATTCAAAGGCTAATATTATCAGTAACAATTTTGAAAATTTTCCTGACTGACATGATGAGTTGTCCCTATCCAGTATCTAAACACTCACACAGTGTCTCTCACTCTCCTCCTCTTAAGCAGGATGGAAGACAGCAGTAAAGCAAAACCTAAAAAATCATGGGTCAACACAGAGATAGGTTAGAAAGTGAAGGATAGAGGAAAATAACAGGTGATACAAAGCCAATCATTCACCACCTTTCACAAGCAGACTGATGTCCAGCCACCTCAGAGGACAGTGACACTGCTTTTTAATCTACTACTAGGGGCCAATTTTGAGTCAGCTGTCCCATCCATGTTCACCCATAATTTCTTGCTCACTTTCACATTAGTTCTGGAGCAGGACAAACTGGGGGGAAAAACAGAACCCCCCCCAAAAAACAAAACAAAGAAAAAAACACATAAAAGACCCAAAACAAACAAACAAAAACAAAAATCGAAACAAACAAAAACAAAACAAAATTTAAAAAATATTAAAAAAACCAAAACCTCAAACAAAAAAAAAAAAAAAAAAATTTAAAAAAAATTAAAAAAACCAAAACCCCAAAAAAAAAAAAAAAAATACAAAAAAAAAAAGAAAAAGGGTAAATATGTAATTTGCAAAGCCTTGGTCTGTTCTAAGCATTATTTAGCAGTACCCAAAACACTGAAGCCTTACCCACTCTTTTCACCAGCAACCCAAAATACTGCATCATATGGGCTGCTATGAAGAAAGCTAGCTCCATCCCAACCAGAGCCAGTACAAGTGATTTACTTCCCAATCAAGAGATAACCTAGTTTTGATGATCAATACATGGTTTCTCAAATAGATTTTTTTTTTTTTATTGCTGCAAGCAAAATGGCAAGCACCAATTTCTGCCATATAGCAAGAATGAACTACTTTGGTTGGACTGCAGGATGTTCTATTCACAATATCACCCAGAGTACATCATGGAAAAACATCAGTTGCTAATTGAATTAGAAAGCCTTCTCCAAATTCTCTCTGTTCTTTCATTAGAAACAGAGATGACACACTGTGCCCACATTTTTGGGCATGGCAGTGAGAAGTAACGATAAAGGGGCAAGAGGAACATAATCAGATGCTTACCTAGTGTCTTAAGCATTTCAACAACAGCAGTTAAAATCACTGAGACACATGAAATTTGTAGAATATTTTGAAATTCAGAAATTATGTCACATGAAACTGCAGACTGTATAAAATGAAAAAAAATCAAGCGGGCTGTAACACAGAGATTTATTTCCTGGTCTTCCTTGGTATAAACCAAAGTTACATCCCTAGCCCAAGACTCCGGCAGATACATCCACTTATTCTCAGAACTACCATTCTCAAGCTTTAGTTTTCAGAATTGTGTCATTCAGATCTTGTTACTGTAATTGGTAATAGAGGTGAGACTCTTGGAGGATAGTACTTCCCAGCATGACTGAGACAGGATAATACCCTCATAGGTGTCCTGCAACTGCATGTTAGGAGTGTGTTTGAAAGAAAAGCTGTAGAAGCAGCACTGAGGAATGATAGGTAGACCCAACTGATCTGATATTTCACAAGAACATGAAGACTTATCTTCCCTGAAAAAGATCAATATGACCGACTAGGAACACTAGAAGTGAAGACTTGAAGGTAATCTACAGTCAACAGTTACAGCAAATACTACAACTCTCAGAAATAAGACTATTTTACTCAACGCTGTCTAGCTTCTGAGGTTGTAGGCAGCTCAAAATAATCTCAGCAAAAAAAGCTAACCAAAATGCCAAACAACTCATACATAAAAATTTAATCTGTTTATTCTTCAATTGAGGACTTCATACAATTCAGTTAAGTGAAAAATAAGTCTTTAGTTGCGTTGCTTTAATTGTTAATTTTGCATTATGCCTGATTTTATTGTTAATTAGATTATAGAAAATAAACTGGATCCTCAGAAAGAACAGAATTATTGGTGTTCTTTCTGTATATGAGCATTGTTTCCTGCTAATTTTGCTTCTGACATCCAGAAGGAGTTTATTTAAAGGTTAATATTGATTTAATAGTTGACAATAAATTTCTAGAGTTAAAATATTTTGAACTTGACTATCAAGTCAAATTCTACTTGTTTATTTGTTATATGTAATATATTTTAAGAAATAATAAATACTTTTTCTGTATTAAAATTATGACATATTTTCAAATATTAAAACAAGTAAAACCAAATAAAAATGAAGTAATGAGTTCTTCCACTGCTGCTTTCATATATCTCTAATCTGTTCTGTTGGAATTCTGATTATGAGTTGTTGGAAGAGAAAAATATAATATCTTCTCAATAACCACTGATGAAAAGCAAAGGTATATATATAGATATTTTTATGAATTTTTTTTTGCTTCAGCTGCAGAGAATGGTGTCTCCTCTGATTCTTCTTCATTCTCCCTCACAGGAAGAAGCTACTCCCCCCTTGCTAACCAAGTTAACCTCTTCTTCCACTGTTTCTTCTTGATCAAGGAAAGTTGTAGTTGAGGCTTGAGTCTCTGGTTTAACCAGAGTGTTCATTTGTATGGCCTTTGATGCAGAGAGCCTCTTGCCCTGCTGAGGGTGCAGAACACAGGCTCAGTAGGTGTAGCGTATGTTCTAAAACAGCGCTAGAATTTCTGTCTCTTTGGTGTGGGTAAGGCATCCTTTCTTCATATGGTTTGCCATTTCAATAGATTATCACACTGGTTTTGCCATGAAACCCCAGACCACAGGAGGGGAAAAACACTATAAGCACCTCTCAAACTCCTCTTCACACCTCGCCACCCTGGTCTGTCTAGGGCACGTCCCTGTGTAGCATCATCAAGTGGTTGGCTAAACACAAAACCAAATTCATAGAACACACCAGTACAAGCATTCTGGTTACTCAGGAAAATTGAAGAACTGAAGGGTGATTGCAACAAGGCAGGAAACACATATCCCAGAGGAGGAGAAGGGAGAAGTGCCGTTGTTATATTCCCCCATTAACTGACTTCTGGAGGGAAAGAGGAGAAAATTCTAGGAGTTAAATCTCCATAGTTTCTTTCCTGGAGTACTGAGATGGCAGCAGTGCATGGCCCAAACAGCAGATTAGGTGAAAGACCAAGTACAGTACTGCAAGGCAAAATGATAAAAATCCAGAACAAACAGAAAAAGTTGAACACAGCCAGGCTGGAGGAAAGCAAAAGAAAGAGCACACCGTAGAGCAGATGAAAGAACAAAGGAAACAGTATCAAAAGCTATCAGTCAACATTGTGTCAAGCAACAGCAAGCATCTACCTGCCAAATACCTGCTAAACTGCTACAGCAACAATGAATGAAGATTAGCATATTCCAATCAAATCTCAATTCTAAGTCTAGAAAAAACTCCCAAGATCCATGTTGGCTTCTAAACAAGACTTTGGTGGCTTGACCCCAGCCAAAAGCTGAGCAGTCATAGAAACACTCACTCCCTGTCCTCCCCAGCAAGATGGGGGAGTGAACCAGAAGAGCAAAACCTGAAATGTCACTGCCAGAGATAAAGAAAATTTAATAGCCAAGGGAAAAGAGAAAAAAACCAAACCAAACCAAAACAAAGCTAAAACGTGGGCAAAACAACACTCCCCAAAAGCAGGCAATTTAAATGTAGCTGCTCACCTCCTGCCACAAGGAGGTCAATGCCCAGAAAGTCTCTGAGCAACAGCTGCTTTGTAAATATCTCTTCAATTTTATTGCTGAAAATTATGTTCCATGCTATGAAATATTTTTTTGTCACTGTTCGTCTACTTTCACTATTATGTTGACTCCCAACCTCTTGCCCACATTCTCACTATTGCTCACAGTAGCAGCAGAACGAAAAGCTTGATGCCACGAAAGCAAAGTCCAGCAACAGCCACAACATAGATGTGTTATCATCAGTACTTTAGTCAAAAATCTAAACCTAAAACACAGCTCCTTCTGGGATGTTTGGGGAGAAAATTAAGTCCATTCCAGTCAGACCCAGGTATACTTAGTTAGATGTACTGAAATTTGCTTTGAATCTAGATGAAGGGAGATTTCATTTATTTTCAAGAATGTATGGAAACATATTCTGAGCTACCTATCATAATCCCTCTATCTATTATCAGTTGATGTCATTAAAATTTTCATTAATATTACCTGATAAGCACAAAAGTCTGGGGAGGCTTGCAAATCTCTTTGGGGATTACAAAATATCTTGACATGCTCTAGAGAGAGAAGATGTCACCCATTTAGATATTTTTGTCTGTGAGGCAGTTTGTTCGTATCATCTTGGTTTTTTGCAGCACTAAGCATAAGTACATAAGTTGCATTTCCATCGACAATTTCATTGCACAAATATATACTGTTATGTATATGGTTATATGTATTTTATGCACAGATTAATTATACATAGAATTTAAAAAATATTTTAAATTTTCAATAAATGGAAAAGCTATTTCAGTAAATACAAGATCAAGTTATTGTTGTGTTTGCTTATATTAGGACGCATTCCATTAACTTTTCTGGGTGATGATTGAACCATATGCTCTCTTTTCTGACTTGATTGCCAGATGGTTAGTTTTATTAGGATTGACCTGTTAGCCATGGGACAATACAAGAAAAAACTTACTGTGCAGGTGTAATTACAGCCAGAGAAGAATGAGGTAAGAATTTGTCAGAGGAACAACTCTGCAGACACCAAGGTCAGTGAAGAAGGAGGGCAAGATTTTACAAGCACCTGAGCAGAGTTTCCTCTGCAACAATGATGCAGCCCATGGGGAAGCAGCTGTACCCCTGAAGCCCATGGAGATCCACGGGGATCCACAGATCCACCGCTGAAGCAAGTGGGTGCTCAAAAGACGGCTGTGCACCTATAAGAAATCTGGGCTGGAGCAGATTACTGGCAAGGACCTGTGTACCCATACAGGCCCACACTGGAACAGGTTTCCTGGCAGGACTTGTGACCCTGTGGGTGACCCACTTTGGACCATACTGTGCCTGAAGGACTGCACCCCATGGAAGAGTGACCCATGCTGCAGCAGTTTGCAGCTTGGACTCACAATGGAGTGTTGGGATCCATCCCCGTACGGCCCACCAATTGTTGGTGTCGGTGCTTGGCACCAATCAACGGTGGATGGAAACTGACTGTCATCGCCAGTTTGTTATCTTACTGTAAAACTTTCATACCTTCTCTCTGTGAGTTCCCATGGGCAGCTCCTCACAACACTGACACCTTTTTTCTTTCTTCCGCATGGCTGGCTGACTTTTTCCTGTCCCTAGTGCGACCGCCTAACCCTTTCTGTCCCTAGAAGCACATACTAACCCTTACTATCCCTATCATGACCACCTGGCCCTTGCTCCTCACAGCAGCACAGCCAACTGACTCTGACTCCCTCTTGACCAGCTAATCCACTCTTTTATAACACCTATTCTTATTGGATCATCCTTATTGGACACAGCTGTGCCCTATTAAGGGCAGGGCTGTTCCTACTCTTTGGTAATTAGTATAGCTGCAACTCTTCAGGGGCAAGATTGCCTTCAGCACTATCTCTATTCTCTCACAATCCTACTTTGGAGTAGTTNGCAGGCTGCTCTGTGTCACTGTTAGATGTCACTCCGAGTCAAGGATCCAGAATAAAGGAAAAGAGAGGGGCCACTTGTATAGGTTCTCAGGAGGCTTTAATCTCTGAGAGGATCCAGGGTCAAGGGACAATACACTGTGTTAAGTATAGGGGAGGGTACTAGGGGAGGATANTCACAATCCTACTTTGGAGTAGTTACTACTCCACATTGGAGTAGTTTGTGGAGAACTGTCTCCTGTGGGAGGCACCCCGTATTGTAGTAGGGGAAGAACTCCTTTTCCTGAGCAGCAAGAGGAAAAAACATGACCATAACCCCCATTCTCTGTCTCACTGCGCTGCTGAGGGGAATGAAGGTAGAGCCTGAGAAGGAGAAAGGGGTGGTTTTAAATGTGGTATTTTAGGGTAACCTGAATGAAACAGACTTGAACTGACACGGGCAGCTGCATGGAGATGTTCCCGACTAGCCGAATCTCCTGGCCTGTGCCAAGAGAGNGGTGATACTTTGATGGACCAGGGAGGGAGGCAGTGCTTTTTGGATTGAGAGGGAAGGGTCTGGAAACAGAAGAGGTGCATGTGAGATTGACATGGGGATTGATACCTGCACTAGCGGGAAAATAGGAGTAAACAGCTTCAGGGTTAAACCATTGGGGAAGCTGAACGGGGTACATGGAACAAACCACTTTTAAACTGGCAATAAGGAACACTTTAAATTTGCAACAGAAAGACACACTACCACAATGAATCTTTAGTTCAAGGCAACTTAGCTAATGTGGTATTATTATGCTCACTAATGGGAAGTAATGCAATAATGAGAATTAGTGACTTGTACTGAAATGTGCAAGATGTTCTTGGTGAAGAAAAATTGTAGGCTTTTATTTCCTCTTAAAATTATTAGAAATTCTATTGAAAAGAAGTCAAAGAGATATAGGAGTATGTATATAGGAATCATGAATATGTAAAATATAAACCCATGGCAATGGTATCATAGCCATACTTCTCTAAGACATAGAAAATGTGTTTATATTATTTAAATAATCCAGTTTCAAATATAAGTAAATACTAGGTATTGTAAATGTAGATTTGGTTTTTTTAATCTAAACCAGCTTTAGTATTTTTTAAAATTATCTGTTGATTATGATTTAGCATGTTCTAGCTTCACCTCTGTGAATAAGGTTAATGACACACCACAGCTGTCACTATTTAGCAAACAGCAGTTTATTGTTGCCCAGGGCATCATCAGGCACCTCTGTTGGGATGAGTGCAGGGCACCAGGTGCCTCTGAGGTCAGGACAGGGCATTAGCCTGTGGGAGGTTGTTGGGATCAAGCCTAGCAGGGGGAACCAGAGTCACAGAGCCCCAAAATGGCTGGAGAGGGCCGTGGGCATGAGGCCAGGCTGAAGGTCAACTAGAAAGCTAGTGCAGCAAAGGAAATTGGGGCAGAAGTGTGGCTGTGAGGGAGCTGGGCCAGGTCCAGGGACGTTGCAGTGGGGATTTGAGGGCAGACAAACCCCCTACAGTCCTGGTTTTGGCTGGGATAAAGGGAAATTCCTTCTTAGTAGCTAGTACAGTGTTGTGTTTTGGATTTAGGATGAGAAAAAAACACACCGTTTTAGATGGGTTTGAGTAATGTTTACCCTAAATCAAGGACTTTTCAGTTTCTCATGCTCTGCCAGTGTGCATGTACATAAGAAGCTGGGAGGGAAGCACAGCCAGGACAGCTGACCCAAACTGGACAAAGGGATACTCTATATCCCAGAATGTCATGGTCGGCACATAAACTGGGGACATTTGGCCAGGAAACATTTTGCTGCTTTGGAGCTGGTGTGGCATCAGTGAGCGGATGGTGAGCAATTGCATTGTGCATCGCTTCTCTTGGGTGCTGGTTCTGTCTTTCATTTTCTTTACTATCATTATTGTATTATAGTTTGTTTCAATTATAACACTGTTTTTGTCTCAACCCATAAGGATTTTTTTTCCTTGATTCTCTTCCACACTGAGGGCAGGGAGGGGGCGCAGGGAAGTGGGGGTAGGAGTGAATATCTGTATGGTTCTTTTGTGGCTAAATCATGACAGATGGTCAAGGCAAGCAGACCCAGCCAGTGACTTCTAGACATTGAGAAAACCAGATAAGGACGAAACAGACTGCAAAAAGAAAAGACTGAAGAATGGTCCCAAAGGGACTGCAGGACTTTGGGAATGATTGTTGTGCTCTCTCCACATTGTTGACCATTTCCCAGCAAAGAGGGAAGGATGGAGGTGATTGATGGTGGGGCTTCAGCACACTTTGCTCAGTGGAAATCACC
>VXBC01011277.1:152999-194617 GCA_013399945.1 Ploceus nigricollis
TGATGACCAAAACATGGTCTGGTTTTCCTTATTTTGCAAAAGTATTATGTTTTACTAGATGCTCTTTGAGTCTTATCTGCAGGATCGTTTGGCATTTACCAGATATCACTGCTCCTTTTTTATATCTTATTGATGCTACATTTTTTTTTACTTGACCTCTTGTACTTTATGTTATATTCATAGTGGGGATTTATTTCTCTCTGATGTGAATAACATATTGTTTATGCTTTTTTTCTTCCTTTATTTTGGATCTGCTTGGCTTCACTTTTAGATATTCCATTAATATTGCTTAAATGCTTTTTCTTTTCATTTTTCTTCCAGTTACTCCGTTTAATTGTGTAGATAAGTGCAATCACAATATTGCATTATATTATTTAGTGAACTGATGCAACCTCAGAGTTGTTGTACAGGTTTTGTTTTTTTCTTTCCCAATTATTTCCCTTATGACAAATTACAAAAGTGACTACTCACACTATCGCAGTTATAATACATTTTAGTATTGTGCTGCTAAAAAAAATTGTGGCTACAGGCATTGCCTGAGTAGTTGACTTACACCTAGTTTAAGAAATTAATCACAGTTTAGATTTACCTCTTAGAAGAAACTAGATGATCTGTACAGGAAACATCTTACGAATGCTTACCTAGGGTAAAAATGTTTCTTATACTTTCTTGGATATCAAAATCATTCACCCTACAGAACCTGTGTAGTTGTCAGCCAGAAAGACTATTTTGCATTGTTAGTGATGCATATAATGGTTAATCTAGGTTTGTATCTCTGTATGATGGATACCATGTGACTACTACTTAATCTCAGTGTATCTAATCAATATTATATTTAATAATGCAGGTATAGTTATTGCACAATTACTCAGTGTACCTAGAGATAAATATGTATTTAACCATAAACCCACAGAAAGAGTATTGCCTTGTGTACTTGAACACTTACATGAATCTGCTCAGAAACTATAACTTTCATAGTGAGATAATATTAAAGTGTATTCTCCAAGGGACTCTTCAGAGATGAGCCCTCATTCTAGGACTGATTGATTGCTATTACAGAGGATTCTGAACAGGGAGCAAGATCCTATAGCTGGAGAACCTCTCCATGGATAGACCTGTACAATAGTGTTTTGCCTACTATTGTACTGTCTCAAGGTTTTCATCATCAGAAGGGACACAAGATTTTATAATCTTTCTATGATTTCTTGTCTATTTTTTTTCTCTATCTTGTGTTTGTGCCTTTCTTTTGGGAGTCAAGAAGGAACAGGCACCTTGCCAGTGCACAAAAGCCTACACTGCAGAAAACCACGTTCAGTAGTCACAGCTATATGTGGAAGTTTCAATAATCAGATCAAATTAGCAGAAATAAAAAGAACACCATATTTTATAGACACACACCAAACTCTTTAAGCAATCAAAGTAGGTTTGATTTCTCAGGGACACTGAAGATCCTTCAGAAATACTGACAAGTGTTGGTCAGTGACTTTTTGACTCACTGGAGCAAGAGTAGACTATCTTCTGCCCCAAGTGACATGATATAAGGTTACAGAAACCTATAGTACTGTTTTTGTAGATTACTTAAACATGTAGCAGAAGTGACATAACAGGAAATATGGTGAGAAAAAAGAACCAGAGAGAAAGATTTTTACAAAATAAAAAGAGGAAGGAATAATGATTGCCTAGACGTGCCATGGAAAAGATGTGGAAAGGTCTTATTGGTCTGCAACAATTTCTTCTATGGGAATATATTAAAAGTTAACTCCAATTTCTATTATTATAGTAAAAATATTTTAAAGACAGTCTTTACTCAAGTTTGATTTCATAAAATATATTATAAAAAGGTTCTGTTGTGTTGAACTACTTTTAAACATAACGGCTATCCAGGTCACTGTTAAATCCCAACAGTTCTTTCACAGAACTGTCCCCATTCATCATAAAATTTTAAACTCAAGTATTTTAAGAAATATGTAGACCTTTTATCATGGCTGTCTGCACCATCAGTTGTAGCACATGTATGTGCTACATATGCATCCATGTAGCACATGCACAACTGATGGTGCACATGTAGCACCTTACTAATATATTATCTATGTATGTGACATTACAGTAGAACATAAAAGAGGTTTCAAACCAGATTTGCTGTTGTATAGGAAGGGAAATTTGTTCAGTAGAATCAACACCAAATATTGTGTCTTTTCAGATGCTTTTTTCTTAGTTTTATTTGTCAGTTTTTAACCAAGCAGTAAATTTAAATGCTCTCTTGCCATATACCACTGAACTTTTGCAAAACTGAAATTATTTTCAAAGCTCTCCTGGATTTTTGTGGATAAAAATTGAGTTTATAATTACTCTGTTGATGTCTGAAGCTGAGATATCTTGGAAATTGTTTATGGTATTTTGAAACTATTTTTATTCATATAAAGTGAAAACATTATAAAATGTTAAGGAAAATTCACTTTAATAATATAAGTGAACGTATACGTGAATCGTTTTGCAATATGTTGCTATGGCAACCAAACAAAATGCTTTGTTCCTTAACTTACTGTAAAAGGTGTCTGATATGTGATAGCACAAGGAGCACATGTGGTGTATAAAGATCTCATTCATTCAAAACTTACCAAGATAATAAAGAAAAGTGTAATTTAACCAATACAATAGGGCTGATAATGGAGATTGATGTATGGTAGACACAAATCTCTGGTAAGGAACAATCAAAAAACTTTCTCTAAACTTTCATAGATATTGACTCTTGGGAAAAGAAAATATGTCTTCATTTCATAGAAAGTTAACAGTGGCTTTGCCAGATTAAATGATTCTATTTATTTGTTGGTTTATCTTCCATTTAAATTTAAAAAAAATAGACTCATACCTTTGACATCACAGAGAAGTAGCTTCTTCAGTAATAATCTTAATTTATGTTAATTTTCCAGGAATAACTTAGAACCTGTATTTTTTAGCAGCAATTTCTCAAATTAATTGCTCAAGATCAGTCATAAAATTATGGGCAGAAAAGATGTTTTGCCTGTTTTTAGTTTTACCAATGCTGATTTCAGAAATCTTAAAATAAAAGTAGTTGCTTTCCTTGACATTAGAATTAAATTATTTCCTGATCTTTACTCAGCAACGTTTTCCTCAAATTTTAAATCAGTCAAATGCAATGGTGGACTTCAATATTTTTTTACAGCAAAGGCAAAATTACCAGTAGTTTATTTTTAAGGCACTGTCAATTTTTACACTGCCACTCAGTTTGGCAGTGTAGTGGACTTCAAAAAGGATAAACAAGAATTTTCCGAACTGCTGGGACTCATATTCATCTGACTATAAAGCTAGTCACATAGGAGCTCTCTGTAGTCAACAAAGAGAAGTATTATTTACATAAAATTGTTCTTTCTGCCCAAAGATATCTGAAATAACCTTAAAGAATACTACAAAGGACTTTTTATGTATGGGAATTCTCATTCAAGCAAGACGGGTTCATACTTCTCCAGACTGTGGAGGAAATTATCACCTGATACATTTCTTCTCATTATTTGGCATGTGCTCTGTATTCATCCTCCTTAAAATATGGCATATCACAGGCAATGCCATTTGAAATATGAAACAATCAGCAATAGATGTGAACTCTTCATGTCCAGTTCTCCATGTGTCTACAGTCTTTTCACTTCATAGGGAGCACTAATTTAACTGTGATATTGCAGTAAAGCTTGTTTCCCACTCTATCTTTTTAAGCACAAATCTCTGGTCTTCTTTTTATTTAAGAAAAAAGGAAGCTGTGAATGTGTTCCAGAGATTCAGATTCACGTATTGCTTCCACAGAGCTGAGTTACAGTATCAGCTTAGTGTATTTCACTGCAAATGTAATGGAAATAAATATATTTTTAAACTCACATATAAACTTCTCTCCAAAGGTCTCTTTGGGAGGAATAGAAGACACTGACAAAATGGTAATTTTTTTAACATTTCAGCACATATGAATATTTTATTAATATTTATAATAAGTAAAAAATGCATCATTTCAAAACTTCCACAGAATTTTTTCCTCAAGTTCTATTCCCTAAATAAAGCTTTTAGAAATCCCTGCACCTGCAAGAAAAACTGTCAAGCTGGAGAAAGGCAGCTGTCAGGATTTTAATTTCATAGGAAAATATTTTTAAAAATATAAATATTTTTCTGACTTAGAAAAATACAGCATAATCAATAGCTTTCATTTTGTAGTGGAAGCTGAGATGTACACATGAATTGTGAATGAGAATTTTTTTTTCCCTTGCAGTTTTAGAAAATAATTTCATAGAGCATTTTTAGAAGTTATTGGCCTGTATATTGGCATTTCTGCTGTTCCTTTCATATGATCTAATGGTCTCATCTACTTTTTTTCCCTATTTTTGATAAAGTCATATTTTCAAAATGCTACAGTATCAAACAATCTTATGGGCTATAAGTAGAAAATATATAACAAAATTTAGTAAAATATTACCAATAGTCTGAAAATTATTTTTGTAACTTTTGATGGCCTGCTGTTATCAGCCCAGTTCATTAGCTAAATTTATTATAATCTAACAGATTTCCATGAAGATAGGACACTAATTTTCTTTCTCAGTGAAATATATGTACAGAAGAGTTATTATAATAAAATTTTTGAGTTAATAGCTAATTGAACTATGGAGTCATCCTGTGATCAAATTTCAATTTTAGTTCCCAGAAAAAAAAAAAATTCTAGTTATAATTCATGTTCTGATAATTACGACATATTTGCTAAATATAAGAATTCATTTTTATATCGAAATGTAATGGAGAGACAAATACTCAGATCCTGGAACTGTAACTGAGTGCTCAATATACCCTTATTTTATTGTCATTTATTTTAATTTCTATCAGCTGGCTGTTCTATATTTTATTGATTTTATCTGACAGGTTGCTTAAAATATATAGATCCAGTCAAGAGAAAAAAATGTTAGCATGTAAAGTAGTACTGATAACCAAATATCACTTCAGTCAAACCAACCATATGAAATACAACAAGGGCAAGTGCCAGATTCTGCACCTGGGATGGGGCAACCCTGGATGTACAAACTGGGGAATGAGATGTTGGATAGAAGTGGCAAGTAAAGGGGACCTGGGAGCCCTGGCTGGTGACAAGTTGAACATGAGTCAGCAGTGCCCTGGCATCCAGGAGGGCCAGCCATGTCCTGGTGGGGACCAGGCGCAGCATCACCAGCTGGGCAAGGGAGGGGACTGTCCTGCTCTGCTCTGCACTGGGGTGGCCTCACCTCAACTGCTGGGGTAATTTTGGGTGTCACAGTGTAAGGAAGGTATAAAGCTGTTAGAGAATGTCCGAGGGCAGCAAAGATGGAGAAGGGGCTTGAGGGGAAGCCGTGTGAGGAGTGGCTGAGGTCACTTGGTCTGTTCAGTCTGGAGAAGAGGAGACTGAGGGGAGACCTCACTGCAGTTACAGCTTCCTCATGAGGGGAAGGGGAGGGGCAGGCACTGATCTCTTCACTCTCCTGACCAGTGACAGGACTGAGGGAATGGCCTGAAGCTGTGTCAGGGGAGGTGTAGGGTGCGTATTAGAAAAACAATCTTCACCCAGAGGGGTGGGTGGGCACTGGAACAGGCTCCCCAGGAAAATGGTCACAGCACCAGACTAGCAGAGTTCAAGAAGTGTTTGGACCATGCTCTCAGGCACATGGTGTGATTCTTGGGGATGGTGCTGTGCAGGACCAGGAGTTGGACTCAATAATCCTTGTGTGTCCCTTCCAACTCAACAGATTCTGTGATTATGAACTGTAAGGATGATTTTGAGGAAGACCACTAAAAGCTATTTAGATGAAAAAAACATGGTAAAAGAGTACTACACAGATTGACCCTTATTATTTAGAAGTATAGTTTATTTTCACAATTCCTGGTAATCCCACTCTCTTTCATATAGCAGGAGAACAGCAGAGATTTTTCATCCTTTAGTGACTAGTTGTCCCCTGTAAAAAAAAGTGAGATTAATCTCTCGTTGAGGGGTCTGATGAATAGCTTATTGCAGCATGTGGGATTTAGATTCCTGTATTTTTTCCTTGGCAGACTGTATAAGGCAGGAATATGAAAATTCATAAAAATTTCCTAGCCTGGGGATAAAATCTGTCCATTGTTCTTCTTTTATGGAAGCAGAGGATAATTCAAGGAAACAAAAGAAATACAAAAACAAAAGATTACCAAATGGCAGGTTTTTTATATATTTGATCATTGACTACATTTAAATTATGAAAACTCTCTGTTCTTGCCCTCTTGGTTAGAAGACAATTTTTATGTCCTCATACATTTATCAAATTGACTGTGTTATTTGAGGCGAAGGTAATTAATTTTCATTTTTTTCCTAGATGAGAAGCTTAATGACTTAGCTGAAATAAATGTATAAGCATAACACATACACATAAAAACTTTACTATAAATCTAAATGGATCAGCTGACTGTACACACACATTTTATATAATTTTTGTTAAGTGAAATAACTCCATGCAAGTATAAAGAGATGTGATTTGTCTGTCATCATAATGAATGAGTTGGCCGAAATAAGATCATTTAAATAAGACAGAGAGCACAGGAAGAAAAGAAAGCACTAAGTGTGTCTTGCCACAGTCTTAGCACACCTGATTTTACCTCTTCTGATATTCCCATCCTATCTATTTTCCAATCTATTGAAAAGACTTTAAGTCTAGATGTAGAAAACGCCTTATTGTAGGCAATCCATACTAAACATAAAGCAATATTTTAGTGCATTAAGGGCAACTTGGTGAAATGAATATATAAAGTCAAGACATCAATGTTAAAAAGCCCTGTCTTAAAGTATTTGGGAACATGAATCATCTATATCCATATATAAATGCTGATAAAGCACCAGCTTGTAATCTGATGCCAAGTGACACTGAACAGCTTTTATCTAAATTGGGTTGAGCTTCTCCCTTTGTAGTGACTCTGTCATGGAAAAAAGTAATTCATGTGGTAAAGAATACAAACAGGGACTGAAATGACAGATAAATAGGATAGGAAATCAAGGGTTCATCATGAGTTTAAAAGAAAGCATTAAATTCTATAGTGAAAATTCCTTAGGTACTTACAGGTAGGCACATTTTATACAAGTTCAGTAGCCATAAGTCACATTTATGGTCTAAAATAATGTTTTAATTCTTCTTCAGGTAATTAAAAGATAAAACAGTTAATTCTGTCTCAAAAACAAGAGTGATGCTTCATCTAAAAAAGCTTACCTCTTTTTATTTGAAGGAAGGCTGAGATTTCCATACTGCAGAACCCCAAACAAATATCCCTATTTGAGTTAAATCTAAACCTTTTTTTCTTCTTTTTTAAATTTTTTTTTTTACAAATGAGATGCTGTTCTTGACTTTTTACCTGCACAAAAAAAAAGTAAAAGAAGACTTGTCTGTTTGCTTTATTTTCTTCAGTTTTTAATCAGACTGTTTAGGCATTTCGGAGGCAAGAATAAAATCAAAATAAAATATGCAGTGGGTTAGCAACAGTCTAGTTTCACTGAGTATGAAATAAAGTCTGGAATAATGAATTACAGGTTCAGTGCTTATCTGAAGCTATGATGTGTGGAACTAGACTAGAAGATATTATAGTATTTAAATCTGTCTCCCTGTACAGTGTTTTCCATTAGCAGATTAAGCTAAGATCAGTGCAGTGATGCTCAGAGGTCATCTAGTTCCAAGCCACTTGCCGTGGGCAGGGGTGCCGCTCACTAGATCGGGTTGTTCAGGGCCCCATCCAGCTTGGCCTTGAACACCTACAAGGATGAGGCATACACCATTTCTCTGGATAACCTGCTCCACTACCTCACTAACCTCTAATCTAAATTAGAGAAATTATTTCTTCTTAACCTCTAATCTGAATTTACCCTCTTTTAGATTAAACCCCATCCCCCTTGTCCTGTCACTATCTGCCCATGTAAAAAGTCACTCTCTCTTTTTTATAATCCCCCACTAAATGGTGGACGGCTGCAATGAGGTTCCCCCCAGAGGATTCTTTCTTCCATGCTTTTCTGGAGGTGGCTGAACACCTGCTGGCATATGGGAAATGATGGATGANCCGCTCACTAGATCGGGTTGTTCAGGGCCCCATCCAGCTTGGCCTTGAACACCTACAAGGATGAGGCATACACCATTTCTCTGGATAACCTGCTCCACTACCTCACTAACCTCTAATCTAAATTAGAGAAATTATTTCTTCTTAACCTCTAATCTGAATTTACCCTCTTTTAGATTAAACCCCATCCCCCTTGTCCTGTCACTATCTGCCCATGTAAAAAGTCACTCTCTCTTTTTTATAATCCCCCACTAAATGGTGGACGGCTGCAATGAGGTTCCCCCCAGAGGATTCTTTCTTCCATGCTTTTCTGGAGGTGGCTGAACACCTGCTGGCATATGGGAAATGATGGATGAATTCTTTTTTTTTGCTTTGCTTGCATGCAAGGTTTTTGCTCCAGTTATTAAGCTGTCTTTATCTCAGCTCGAGAGTTTTCTCACTGGAAGTAAAAAAAACAGATGGGATTAGTTATCTAACTTTAAAAGTACAAGAAAAATATTTCCAGACCTAAGGTAGCCATCTTTGGATCTTTTTATAGCCAGTTGAGAGAAAAAAAGTTCTCAAAGGTCATGATTTATCTCAAGGGATATATCTAAAAGTAGGTTAGATCACTTATGCCCTTAAAATATTTGTTTCTTTCCACTGACTGTATAGAGATCCAGGAGAGAATAGCTGACACATCCACAACAGATAAATAGTTTTCTCTTTCAACCCTGTATTGCCTTTATTTCATTCAGATCACAGAGAATCTGAGATACTTCTTTTATCCCTCTCTTCTGAACTTTCTAATTTTTCTCTTAATGCATAGAGCCACATGAACTCAAAATAAGCTTTTTGATCCAAAGACCAGATTTTATACTTCTCTATTTGCTCCATTTTATAATATCACAATTTAGATAATATTATTTTTATAATTTATACGTAGTCTCATTAGACAGGGAAAGATAATCAGGTATTCCTGGAAGATTTACAGGTAAATTTACAGGTTGCCTAGCAAGTTAATAATTCTCTAAAAAAAAGTTTTCTAAATTCTCCTCCTTGAGAGAAAAAAAAAATCTTCATGTTTCAAAATTCAATATTACTTCTGTGTCAATCCTTTCAGATGTCTTCTGAGCGCTGAGAATGAAAAATTAGGGTGGATTCATATTTAAATAGGATATTTGTTAACCGAAGCAAACTGGACATGCATAAATACATAGACCCTTATGAGAAGCACACGTGAGTGCTGAGGAAGGTGGTTGATGACATTGCAAGGACAACCTCAATAATATTTGATTATTCTCCCATGGTGACTGGGAGAAGTGCCTGCGGACTGAAGGAAAGGAAATTTAACTCTTACCTTAAAGAAAGTGAAGAAAAAAGAACTGGAGAAATACAGCTCGATTAGTCCCACCTGAGTCCCTGGGAGCAACTAACCCTGGAAATCATTTCCAGGCACATGAATACCATGAAAATTGTCAGGTATAGTTAACATGTATTCACCAAGGGAAAATCAGGCTTGACTTGCTGAACTTACATGATGAAATAGCTGTCCTGATAGATGAGAGAAGAGTGTGAATAGACTACCCAAACTTCACTGAGGCCTTTGACTCCAGGTCTCATAGGATTCTGATAGAAAAGCTGTTGGTATACAGGCTGGGTAAGCAGATAGCAAGGCAGATTGAAAACTGTCTGAGTGGCTGTGCCCAGTGGATGGTGAGCAGCAACAAAAGGTG
Source organism: Ploceus nigricollis (assembly GCA_013399945.1). Taxonomy (NCBI): domain Eukaryota; kingdom Metazoa; phylum Chordata; class Aves; order Passeriformes; family Ploceidae; genus Ploceus; species Ploceus nigricollis. Next base: position 162,800 of record VXBC01011277.1, read on the forward strand.
TAGCTGAAGGCCAGTAACCAGCACTGTACCCCAGAGGTACTGGGTATGGCCCTATTCATCATCTTGGTTAATGATCTGGGTGGTGGGACAGACTGTACCCCCCACAAGTTGACAGATGACACCAAGCTGAGAGGAGTAGGTGATGTGCCAGAGGATTGTGCTCTCATGAAACAAGGACTGCAACCTGTTCTAGGGGGGAGCATCCCTTTCCAAGATGGTGGGGTTGAAACTAGAGGATGTTAAGGTCCCTTCCAACTCAAACCTATCTATGATTTCTACGATTACTATGATTACTTGGAACAAATGTAAGAAAGCAGCTCAGTAGAGTGTTTTTTAAATTTTTTATCAAGTTTAGTATGCTTAGAATTAAGACCCACGTAACTTAAGAAAAATAAGAAAGTAAATAAAATATATACAAAACAATATAGAAGCTGGTAACTCTCAACTTATTTGTTTCAATAGAAACAAATTATTTTCGTCCAAATTGTGTAGCTGTGACAATTGACAAGAAAAGAAACTGACTTGCTCCTGATTTTTGGTATTTTTGGCCAAGCTATCTTAGTTTGCCCAATTCACCAAACAACAACATTGCATCTATTGGGCAAGTGTGTTGTTGTTCAACTATTCATTTTTAAATAGACACCCTAGCTAGGTATTTTCAACCTGAGAAATACCTCAGTATTTCTCGGCAGCATGTGTTACTGGCACTGTAACACAGACAGTAGCCTTCAATCAAGTTTGGTAACTTAAGTATGCAACTTGAAGCCACTTAGTGTGCATGGCCACACTGACTTATGCAGTTCAGTTCTAGATTTTCCACCTAATTTAGATTAAAGAGGTGGGTATCCTAAATAATCTCTGTACAGGAGCTAATTAATCAATACAATTGTAACTCCAATCAAGTAAAATAAGTTTCAATAATTAATTCTTTCAGAACATAGCTGCAAGGATCTCAATTTAAACCATGACACCTAAATAGGGATTAATTTGAAATTTGAATGTTACCGTAATGGTTTGGTCAAGCTGAGCAGACTAATGCAATTGCCAGTTTTGTCTCATTCAAATACAATGGCATTGCTGGCATTCAATTTATGGGGGAAAATCTTTGTTACTGTATTGCAAACTGTGAGAATGGGACACCATGAGAGGTATATAATTATTCCTTGATTTTGTTTGCTTATTAATCTTTTTCCCATTCACAATAATGTCTTTTTTTTTTTTTAAACTTAAATACCAAACTTCGATGCCAGTATTTGTTACCCAGCATCATATAAACTTTTCTTCTGAAAGATCTTTCTTTAGAAGCTTGCTTTAATTGCTTTTTTTTCTTTCTTCTTTTTTTTCTCAGTCAGTACTGCTTCACCATATGGCAGTAGGCTTTTAACTAATAAGTTGGCACTTAGAGAAGAAAGGAATGAATATTGTTTATGGTTAACTTTATATCACAGGTGCACTTCCAGATAAAAAGAGCGTGTTCAAGTGCCAGCAAGGCATAGCACATTTGATTATATTGCTTGCCATCTCAAAGAAACAAACAAGGACTGAATATTCAGTCTTGACATATTTTAAACTACATTATTTTCCCTCATGTCCATGAAATGTCTTTAGTATCAAAGTGAAGAGAGCTTATTAGACTTCGCTAAAAATCTCAAGGAAATGCTTAATCATGATAGATCAGGGTCTGCGAGTCCTGGGGAAAGGTATTTTATCAAAGCATTTAGATGAAATGCTTTTTGGAAAGCTTGTTTTTAGGAAAGTAACCTATTGTTTGCTTCAGCTGGTAATTCTGCTTATGTTACATGAATAGAAGAACTAGAATTACTTTGTGGGTGCAATTTACTCAGTGGCTGTGATTATTGCTTCTAAATGCCACCTCAGGTTGGCACAGAGGGTCAGGCTAAGATGAAGATGACTATCAGTCAATATAATCCTCAGAAGTGCTCATCTGAAACGACATCAATCTTTAGACTTGGTCATACACCTAATTGTGCAAACTTGATGGCATTAGACAATTAATTAGAACATCCCCTGGAGGCTACTTTGGATACAAGCACATGAATAACATTAAAAACTTCTGAACACACAAGGGTGGATAATATTTGGAAAAAACAGTTTTTAAGTTTACAGAAATCAAGGATGGAATTCAATTCCAGGTCATATAATCTTAAATTGAAATGTCTAGATGTTGGTTATAAGTCTACACTGTCAGGGTACTCAAATTAAAACAAACCCAGAGTTCACTGGTTTCATCATAGGGGTCTCATAATACTTGAAGCTCATTAGAGTAAGCCACCTGGCTTACTATAATATTTTTATTATAAAATGATTGGGTCTGTGTCCTGTATTTAAATGAGCTGTCATGGTTCAGGAATGGTGCTCTCCAAACCACCTGCCGCATGTTCACTACTGCCCTCCCCTTGCCACCTGCGGTGGGATGGAGGAGAGAATTGGAGACACAAAAGGTAAAGATCTTGGCTTGAGATAACAATTTACAGAAACAGCAATGAGATCAGAAAATGAACAGTAACAACAACACTATTAATAACAAAAATGTACAAGAGAGAGGGGAGTGGTTCACATGCAAAGTGCTCAGAACCAGGGTAACCCTGATCTCTTCCTCCGCCACACGTACATAACCAGAATTCCTTCTCCAAGAAAGAGACTCTGTTCCCCTCACCTCTAGCAAAGACATGAAGTGTTATAGAATAGCCTCTGTGTCCTAGCCATGCCCCCTCCTTAGCAGGTACTGCAAAAATTAGCCCTGTCCTAGCCAGAAACAGGACATAAACTTGATAAATACATTCATTTATAACTAGGAGGAATTCTTCATTCAACCAGTCCAAAGCAACTGACCAAGACAAACACTTGAGTATTATATAAGAGTAAATTACATGAAATATTTTTATTATTAAAATTAACATAGACCACACACACACAAAGAGACAAAAAGTGTGTCCTCACAGGGCAATAGTAAGAAGTGGAGATGTCAAATAAATGTTCTGAAAAAAGCTTTCCCTCTCAACAGGAAAAAATAGATGCTTTAGACCATGAGTCATCTGACTTATTTAAAGTCTGCTTTAAAGAAAAGATTAAATGTAGCTAAAAATACTTGCTTGTTCTCTACTGACTCTAAATAAAGACTGATATTAACCTTAAGAATACATGTATACATTAGAGTCATTTAGACCAATTTGTCTCCAGACTCCACACACGTGAAAGATTCCTCCCCCACCAACCTTTTAGGATTAGTAAATTTATGTCTGGGTTTTGTATGGGTTACGTTTGTCTTGGTTTGATTTGTTTGTTGCCTTGGGTATAACAAGTTTTTGGCTGAATTTCTTTTCAAAATCTGAAGGAACACACACATGATTTCTTCAGGATGTAAGTCAATATCTAAGATTTATTCTGGCTACTAAAATGAATTGCCTTCTGTGAGTCATCTCTAGTATGTAAGAAACTCAGCTGAGGAGACAGAATGAGTATTTCAAAATCTAAGCAATTTCAAGGGCTCTCAAAAAAAAACCCCAAACACAGAGGCTGAAAAACTTTGAAAACATTTCAGTGTCTGAGAAGCTCAAGTCTAAACATGACAATACTGAGGAAGATTTTTGCACGCTAATAAAGGAAAAATAATAAATGCTTTAGAAATTTCTGTTAATGGTACAAAACATGCTATTTTCTGACAGAATTTTTCTCTCCTTATTATGCTGAGAAAACATAGAATTTATATTAAAATGGTATTAATTGTAATGAAAAATGGAATAAGAAAATTTTAAAAGCCATTTTCAATAAATTTGTTGTGTCTACAATTGACTACAAAAACATTCATTTTTGACAGGTGGTATTGTGAAACAGAGGTAGAACTGTTATTTATAGCATGAAAAAAGTATTGAAATATATATGCAGACTTGTCCTGGGAAAATAGAAGATAGGAGAAACCATTTCTTTCTGCAAACTATAAAAGTATAGACCTAAGAATTCCCAATTAAGTACGGAAATGAGATTTTGCATGTATGACAACCTCTGATTTGAAAGTCAGTTTGAGCAACTGCATTGGCAGATGAACTTTTCCTGTGAGAAATTGCAATAATTAGCCTACAAAAATAACTTCTGAAGAGGCAGTACTTATGTAAATAGTATTATGCAGGATGAGAGTACAGAAAGAAGACTTTGGATCTATGCATGTACACAGAGCTATAAAACTATTGTTGTCTGAGATTCGTTGTTGGTAATTTCTTGAAGAAAACCAAGGCTAGCAACATGTAAATGTAAAAAACTCATAAAGCATGGTTCACACTTGCATTTGACTTGCTCAGTGTTTTATTCTAAGCATACAGGATTTTGGCAGCAACAACGTATGTAGAATATTTTTGGGTGTTGGTGCAGTATAATCAACTATTCAGTGCAATATATTAATTAAACATTTTAATTCTGACTCAATCTTGCAAAACTGTAAAAGTTTAGGAACTGAGATTTTTTTGCTCCTGCTTACATATTTTATGAATCTACCCATTATCTATTGCTATGAAATAGAACAGAATTCTATGAGGAATGAAATATTTTCCCCTGCAGAAGAATCTTATGGCACTGTGGTTCACAGATTGTATGTTTGTATGCTTTCTTCTTATTAACATAGAAGTAAGGCTACAAAGAATAGTAAAAAAAAAGTAGTAAAAAAAGTAAGGGTCCTTACTATAGAAGCAAGGGTATCTTTTACAAGTGAAAAATGAACATTATAATCTGGAGGAATCCAACATATCAACCAAGTCTTATGTCCACTTCACCAGTCAGCATGCATTCAGCTGAATACAAAGAACAATTTCTCAGCTTGAATTCCACAAAGAAATACTGCAAATTCATCACAGAACAGATATTTAGGGTACCAAGCATATGGATAATTTAAATATCTTAAATGCACAGACCCATATCAGAACACATAATAGAAAAATAAATTGAGAGAAAATAGCACTCAAAGCAATCAAATGAAAAATTCCTAGTGTTCCTGCTGAATTAGTTGAACAATACAGGTGAGTAAGGGATATTTTTTGTTGGCAAAAACCTTCCTAGTCATTTATAGGTGTAGAGGTTGGCTAGAGACATTAACTTAATATCCAGCACTTGATGCTGGTATTTACGCATACACTGCTTATTCCATGGAAATGAACAGAAGGGATTTTCTGCAGATAGTGATGTGAATATTACACCTGAATGAATAAATGTTCTTGAAATTGCTGACAGCCACATACTGTAAGTTCAGATGTATATTTTTTCCAAAGAAAATTTTAGAAAGGCACTTGTGAGAAACATGTATTCAATTATCCCCAAATAGACCAGTGCAATTCAAGTTGCAGCAAGATATTTTCCTGCTTGTGAGTTCTATTTTATTTGCCACTTACAGTGTTTCATGGGTTGTTTTAAAATGTTTTCCATCATTACTACATTTACCAGAACAACCTAGTGCATAGTGATGCAAATTGGAATTCTCATTCTTCTGTGACTTCCATCCTTAAGATCCTTAAATGAATTTTTTTTTCCAGTCAGAGAGTGTAAACAGTACTATAAGAATGTTGGTACTCATGATGAATTGGGCTGAAAGTCCCATAAGTTATATTTCATATTTTACATGATTATAGCCTCTTGGTGAACTGGTTTTTGTACTGCTGCTTGACATTTCACTGTACCATGCATTACCTGATTTTTTCTGTTTCTGAGCATCACAGAATGAAGTCCAGCAGATGCTCAGAAAAAAAAATGAAAGAGAAGAAAAAAAAGCAAACAAAACCAAACAAAACCCCACCCCAACAAACGAACAAACAAAAAAAAAAAATAAAAAGCCCCCACAGAAACCCACAACCCTAAAAGATCATGAAACTCTAAAGTATATTTATTTTCAGTACTATATAAAAGGAAGAGGAACATGTGACTATATGCTTTATTTAAATCATAAAGAAGGTCTCTGCTATGTATCTAACTCCCATTTTTACCATTTTATCTCTTCCTGAGATACTACTGTTGCCTAGTAGGGAATCAGAAATACCATGCCCTGTGGTGGTTAATTTCCCTTAATGTTAAAGAAGGAATCTGTAGACATGACATTAGCAAAAGCTGAAACTTTTTATCATGTCATTTTGTTATCTTTCCTTCCTGGTCCTGCAAAACCCCATAAGGTCACTTTCCAGTCTCATACTGTAAAACCTCTATCTAGTTAGTTACATGAAGGATAGTAATAGTTAGTCTGCTTCATTTGTCTCTTGCGCATTTGGATCATTGTGCAAATTAAATGTTTAGGATTTTTTTTTCCATTTTGCTATGGCAAGCGAGAGAACTATATTCTAGGTAGAATATCTGCTGCTGTCTGTCAGATACAGTTGTTCTGATTTGCCATTACATTATCAATTAAACTCCTGTCAGTTCAGAAAAAAAAATATTAGAGGTAGCTACATTTAAAGAAAAGGATAAGTATTCATATGTTTTCCCATTAAAATTTCACTTTTGTTCCAAAACACAGAGAATTCTACTGTTCTGTGCATAATTTACTTACATCTAAACCACATATTTTCAGTCTTTGAAGTTTTTTGTGTTACTTCTACCAAAACTCTGCATACATTTAGGAAGAATGGCAGGTCTAGGGACACTTGCTGATGTTTTCAACACTAGATATTTAGCTCTTAGATTTACAGCTTTCATTTATCTTCAAGACCATATGTTTGATATTGTATTGACAGCTATTGACAGTGTGTTTTTCAGTAACACAAAAAAATTACATGAAGGTAATGTAATTGTTTTGTTCTAAGTAAATGAAGTAAGAACCTCTTCATCTATCAGACCACTTTTGCTGGGTAGCCTGAAGCAAACCCCAAATGTGAGGTTTCCTTTGCTGTCTTGGTCCCTAATTTTCACCCACAATCTCTCAACCTGTTCATTACTGTTTTCGAAAGACTACTCTGTGCAGTCAGTCCATTTTTCTACAAAGAGAAAAATGCTCCTGCCTCTCCTTACTTCCCTGTCTCTTCTGAATGGTTTATAGCTTTTCATTGCAGTGTTTCAGTAATTCAGTTCACTCTGGCACTTTTTCATTAATAGCATACAGATCATGTTTCTAGATGGACAGTGGCTATCAACTCCTGGTTGTTAGCTATGCATTGATATAGAGTTGGCAGTCATATGTCAACTTCTTAGAGGAACATGTCCTAATTCCTTTGAAGCATTGAAAAATAGTTTTTCCCTGTTGATTCCTAGAATATCAGGCAGGCTTGGGTCTTTGTTACTCAAAACTCCACCCCCTGCTAAGTCTAGTTAAAAACTCATAAATCTGACCAGTTTGTACTTTATCCTCATTTAAAATTTTCTTCTTAAATTTATTTTTCCAAAGGAAGGACTTTTCGTTTTTTCAACAAACAAACTAAACAAAGAACCAGTAATATTTATTTCTTTTATGAAGTGCCTCAGAGGTTAGAGAATTCATTAAAAAAAAACTCCAACAAACTGCTAAATCTTTTCACATCTCCAGACTCCCCTTAGAACCTTAATTTAAATATTAATCTGCAGCTCACTCTAATTAAATATGACAGTACAAAGAACCTCACTTTCTCCCATGCAAGTGATTAAGAGTCACACCTGTGGCAAAGATTAAAAAATAGTCCTTGGAAAAAAGTCCTTGGAGAGTTAAACTCTTCAAACATATGTTCAGGATATTCACTTGGACAAAGTTTATTTTCCTGGAATATTCTTAAACAAACAAGAATTGTTCTACCAATTTTTTGCTTGTTGTTAATTTTCTATTCTTGACAGATATTGAATGAAGTGCACATGCCAAAGATTACCTTTTTCTCTGGTAAGCACCTTAAGCACTAGACAAATAGTTAGGATAAATGGAATATTAAAGGAGAATATTTTCCTTTCATATCTTATCCTATCTGATGCTTGCCATAAAAGACATACATGTATTCTGGTTTGTATTCTCTCAAGTAGAGTCACAAGTCATTTCTCTGGAAGTTTAAATGAATCTGATTTTATTTGAAATAGATTGAAGTACTAACATGGCCAGTCACCAGTCTCAGCTGAAAGGTTTGACTGACAACTGGAAATGCAGACACAGCAACTTTCTGATTTGACTCCTAGACAGCATTCTTTAGAAAATCATTCTAAACACACCCTTTAAAGACCAGCTATGGTACAGTCAGTCCCACAGTCTGTTTGCATATGCAGCTCCATGTCTACAGTTTTCCCATGCTGGCCAATGTGTTCTGTGCATGTTCAGGGTGTCAGACCTGACGTGTGGCACCAATATTGGACTAAGATGACTGTAAGTAAGACCTATTTCCTTTTGGATTGATGGCATTATCTACATGTTTAATGCCTTTTTAAGGATAATTACCTAAACATTAAATACACATTTTTTAAAAATGCCAGATCAGATTGGGTAGTGACTAAAATGTAATATTGTCTCACAAAAGTTTTATGCTGTCATTTTTCTTCAACAGGTCCCATGTAAATTTATGCATATCCGCAGACCTACTTGATATGCTTTGCATTTGTGATGCCTTTGGAAAGATGTCTTCCTTCTTTCTTTAACTTTTTTTTTCTCCTTTTCTTCCCTAAAGGAAAAGAAGCTCTCAGGTTTTAAAGGCTTCCTTCAATAAGTAGCTAGGAATAAGCAATCATGCCATAGAAAGAAGCAAGTCTTGGGTTGCTAGAGGCATAGCTCTCAATGGCATTTGTTTCATGTGTACTTATTTTATAAACAGAGCAGAACAGTGTAAATTCAAGTCTGTTTATTATCATGACTTCTGGCATATAAGTGTCTAATTAATTAAATGCAAAAAAATAGTGCTTTCTGTTCATGATCATAAAATGTCCTTGACTGGTACTAACATTTTGATCCCAGCTATTTTTCTAACTCATTTTTTCTATTGACATCAATACTTTCTCAAGTGTGGCTCCATAAAATAAAATCTTACTGATATTATAGGTCTGCAAAATGCATCAGATCAAAACTGCTGTTTGGGATCCACTTCTGATGCAATTATCGCCCAATGAGCACATCAAGATAGAGCTGTAGGCATCCTTCACCTATCAGATCAATCTGTGTCAACTCACATATTTCCTGTCAAGTTTTTAAACTCAGTTTAGTTTTTTAGGGTTATATTCATTTTATCACCTTAGAAATACAGGCTAAAGTGCTGAAATTGAATCCAAGGTGGTTCTACCACAGATGTTTCTCTTAAAAATGTGCTTTTCAGTTATCTTTTAATGCTTCACTGGAGACTGAAGTTAAGTTCCTATCTCTTTGAATTGCAATCAATCCAACCTTTCTCACTTTCATCTGTGTGACTCTAATTGAAATAAGCCTCAACACACATTTTTTCCACAGCTGCTTCCACTGGCTTTTCTTTTGCTTGATGTGATTTATTTCTCACAGTCCTAGAGGTTTCTAGCAATGTTTGAGTCACGCTTCAGACTGTCAAAAGTGGTGATATACTGTCTATTAATTACTGTCTCTGCTGTCATTCACTTTAGTGCCCAAAGGAATCTTCAGAATAAACTCAATTTCTGTGAAATATTCCAAAATATCTATTAATATCCAGAATTGGTCAAAAGACATTCATGTTTTTTATTATTTTATTTATTTAAAGTAAAATTGAAAATTAAACTTTCAAGAAAGGTATTTGGTAGATTTTGTGCTTAAAAAATCTTATCTCCATACCCACGAAGGAACACAGATAGACTGTGGCAGAGGAGGAACCCCAAACATACTCTGTCTGGCTCTTCCCAGGCCTGTCGCAGGGATAATCAGCCCACCAAAGCTCCATCTTCACAAGTCCAGAGAATACAGGGAAGCACAATGGCAAGCTGGAAACCTAACATAATAGCCTCAGCCTAAGTACCCAGGTGTGAAACCCATCAGGAGTGGTCAAGGGGAGAGATTCTCCAGAACACTTTTCAGACTGATGGGGGTTGCTGCTCAGGGGCTGGGGACTATTATAAGATATAGTGGAAGAGCATTTTGAGATTGCACAAGACTCATTTTGGGATACTTAGAGGAGGTACCAATGGCAGTAAAAGGGAGAGGGCTAGATGATTTGGGGACTAACAATTGAGGGAAACAGAAGGATAAGAGAATAAAAGGGAGGAGCTGGTTCATGTGCTTGTCTGGTTATGCCCTGTGCCTCATCAGAGACATCTGTCATGCCTTCCCATTAAATTCCTTTCTGACTCTAACCTGGGTGAGGACCCTTGGTCCTGTGTGTATGAGGGACCAAGATCAGCAGAGCTGATCTCTGCTTTTGGCTATTTCCCTGTAAGGGCCTCCCATATACATGTGCATTTATGGGAGTCTGGGTTGCCAGCAGCTGGCATGAGAGCAGGTCAGCCAGAGAGTCTGTGGCTGAAGTGAAGATCAGGTTGAATGGCTGAGCCCACTGGTGCTCTTTGTTTTCATGCCACTGAAATGCCTGTGTGACGGCTGGGGCTGTTGCCCATGTATGCATCAAAGTATGTGTGTATATACCTCTGTCTGTGTGTGTATGTGTGTGTGTGGTTTGTGTACTTGTGTCTGCTGGACATTTTCAACCTCTCTGTAGCTGGGACCTGAGGCTATGGAGCCTCATCTCTCTTGGGCTGTCAAGTCCTGAGTGGTGTACTTTCCTCTAAGAAGATTACATATTAAACATTTGATTTCAAAGCAATATTTTAACTTCAGAGTTTTTTGTCATTTTCAATACAGTCTATTATTTTTCTCAATTTTATCATCTGTAAGAAATATTTAATCTGTCCTACTATTGACATTTTATTTTATTATCTTATTCTAGACATTAGGATTGCTGTAGTTTGAAGATTTAATGCTCTACTTTGATAGAATCACTGACTACTGGTTACTCAAAATGCTTTAATAGATAGACTAAAAGAAATACAATGTGAAAGCACTTTGTAAAACTTTGACAGAAACAAATAAAAACCCAGAATCTATTAGCAATATGTGATTTTTTAAAAATAATGTGTAATGATATTAAGATAAAAGTAATTCCAAAATTCATTTTAAATATTAAAAGGTAGAAAAAAGAATTACCTGAAATACTTTCCATTGAACAATATTAATTTAATTCATCCTCTCAATGCTATTTTGTTCTTTGCTGCTCTTTCGATCTGTAGTGGTTATGTTACTACTGATTTTTAGTAATTTTAAGAGCATTTTAATGTAAAAAAAATTTAGAAAGTTTATCTGAACTCAGTTTTTCAGATCTAATTGGAATTTATATAAAAAGTATAATTAAGAAAGGGCAAATACATTTATGTTATGTAAAAGAAAGAGAGGAATTTGAGCTTGAATCCATTTAAGTTATCTGCTGTTAAAAGACAAGAGGTTTAAATTTCTTTAAGAAAGGACTATGCTGTAAAGGTACACAGACATTTTTAAAAGAAAAATGGAGAAGGGAAGACACAAACAATCTCAATTCAAGAAACATACAAGAACACAGCAGAGTTCTAGTTTCAGTCAGGTTCTGCAATCTTATCAGCGTTAACTGACTTACCGTATTTGCAAAACGTATTTCCACTTGTTCGAATAAGTTGTAAAACCTTTCCTTTACAGTTCTGGTAAGTTTTTTGTTTGAGATTTAACACAGAATCCTATAAATTTTTGAAAAGGAATAAAGGCAGGTTGCTTTTGCTTGGCATAGTAGTCCTTTCTTTTCCTTAATTCCTTTCATATCTCTCCTTGATGGTACATGTTTCAATAAAAGATTGGAGTCTTAATGCATCCTGAAAAGCATTTGAGAATCATAACTTAGCAACTAATTTACTTGTAATAATTTTCTACTACCATGTCATATAAGCAATTTGCAGAATCATCATTTAAGACTTTAAAATATTCTTATCTTATCTTACATGGAGAGAAACACAAAGCATTCTAAAAAAACCCAAAAGTGAAAAATCTATGTTGTTGAATCTGTGAAATGGTCAGGATTCACAACTATGTAGTTAAGAGACAAGAGCTTGTATACTATCTATATTAATTCTTCTGATTGAAATTTAATTTATAAAACATTAAAGTACTTCAAATTTCAAAAAAGAAAAATTGGTCTTAATTATGTCTTGGAATGTTTTGTATCTAATGAGCAACTTTTCAGTACTTCTCAGTATATAAGCAGGAATATGAGACAACAAAGTTAAATTTTAAAAAATCACTACTGGACAATACATATTTTTCTAAAGATCTAAACATCATATTTAATAATAAAGTAATTTTTAAATTACATTTAGAAGGCCAAGTGCTGCCAAATAATGTTTCTAAAACACAGGTGGTCTAAAACCTTTCAACAATGAAGAGATCTATCAAATTACATTATCACATTACCATGAGAAATAAACATGGATTTACATCAAAATTATTTCCATTTTTTTGCATGCAAGAGCTGTCATTTATTTGTTACATACAATAAGCAATGAAGCGTTAACACAGCTATGTGACTTCCTATTTCTAAGTAAATATATTCTAATTATAATTTATTTTCAATTAAAATGGTTCACATAAACCTCTATCTGAATAAGTATTGCATTCATGAAAACAAGGAAAACAAGCAGTTTTTCAATGGTAGTGCCTAGAATACTGGGAAAAAAGATAATTACAAAATAATTACTATCATGTCATAACCTTGAGCCATTAGAGGCTTAAAGGATAGCAACCATACTCATGAAAGTTCCATTTCTTGAACTAGAGTAATTTAGAGCATGTATTCCTTTAAAAATAAATGTGTTTTAGTTTCTGGTGTCATCCTTAAGAGAAGAGAGAGCAATACTATGAATATTTATTTATCGCTGAATTCTGAAGATCTCACAGGTGAATATTTTCATACAAATGTATTTATTCTTCAATTCAAATTATTGCTTGGAGATAACAGTGGGAAGAACCACCTAATTATTATTTTTCAGAAGAAGAAACTAAATACAAATTGTGGCAATTAATTTCAAGTTCTTGTTATTTAAATGTCTAAATACAATCTAGTGTTGAAATTAAGGTGCTTAAATCTTGATGTCAGCATAATTTGAAATCTTCAGGTGTTTCATGTCTGACCTCTACCTATTGCTATAGGAAGGCATGATTATTTTATAGGTACTTTGTTTGGCAACACAGACAGAGGTACCCTATAGGCTAGCAAATAATAAATGGCTTAAAACCATGCAAGTTAAGGCCATTAAATTCAGCTGAATATGAAATGAAGAGCTAGTCTTATAGCTATATTGACAGTTTCAGGAGTTTAGGCCCAAATATGGAAACATATGAAGTGAAAGAGAAAATCTAATACATTAACATGACAGTGACTCCAGTGTGCAACACTAGATGGAGGAGAGAATGGCAAAGATAAATACGATAAATATGGTTGAAATAAAGACACTTTAATAGGCAAAACAAAAGTTGGGTCTACAAGCAAAGCAAAGCAAGGAACTCATTCACTGCTTCCCATGGGCAGACAGGTGCTCAGCCACCTCCAGGAAAGTGGGGCCCCATCACATGCAATGGTTACTTGGGAAGACAAACACCACCACTCCCAATGTCCCCCCTTCCTCCTTCTTCCCCTGCCTTTCACTGCTGAGCATGGCGCTGCATGGTATGCAATATTCCTTGGATCATTTGGGGTCAGCTGTCCTGGCTGTGTCCCCTCCAGGCTTCTTGAGCACCTTCAGGCTCTTCACTGGCAGGGCTGTGTGGGAAACAGAGACAGCCTTGACTCTGTGCAGGTGCTGCTCAGTAATGAGTAGAACATCAGTGTGCTCTCAGTACTGTTCTCAGAACAAATCCAAACCACAGCACCATAGCGTCTGCTAAGAAGAAATAACTCCATCCAGCCAAAACTGGTACACATTGGTGTTTTCTTTATTCTCCTACAGAATAAAAAAAAGAAAAGAAAAAAAAATTCAGGATACAAGAAAAATGGTTTTACAGGGATGTACATCATTATCATTTAAAACCCTGAATATTTACTCTTGTAGAACATACTCTATTTTATCAGAGGCATGGTATTACTTCAAAAACTAAACAACATCCCCCAACATGTTTATATAGCATGTAATACTTATGAGGACTAAATAAAAACATTCTAAGGTGTTTTATTATTTCATTAAATCAAACATGATAGGAACTGTTCTGGTTTGAAAATATCTTGCATGAGAAAAAAAAACCCACACAAACATAAATGTGAGTAAAGTCCTGTCATGCAGAAAATCACTTGGAAAAACATGGACAATATCAATGAGTTTTCTGCAGATGATAACTTTTTAAAGAAAAGCCTTGCATAATGATGGATAGAAAAATATATTGGGAACATGTACCTCTTAACTCTTTCCTAAGAGGATTTTGTTATTGTATATATAGCAACAGCCACTATTACTGAAAAACTGTATCAGTCCTGATGAGATACATAAGTTGAGGTGTCCTAATAAAAATAGCAAAAATCAATATTGTTTGATGTAAGATCTAGAATTTAAAAGTAATTATCCTAATAACTTCATTTTCATTGTTAAATTGGTTCTTCTTGTTTGGGTTTTTTTTTCCCCTTATCATTTATTTTTAAAAAAGAAAGGAAGAAGGCTCAAGTATTTGTCCTCTTTTAAAATATTTTGAATTTTAAAGAAAAAAAATGGAAGTATTAATCTGGTGAAATATATATTATAGCTGACTATATCATCCTAGCTCCCTCTCATAGCTAATAGAGAGAAATAGAATATTTGAGTTTCAGTTTACCTTAAGACACTGTAGTGGGTTGACCTTGACTTCAGCAGGGCAGGTGGAGAAAATAAGATCAAAAAATCTTCAGTGTAGATAAAAAAAAGTTTAATGAAGAGAAAGAAAGGCTGCATGAAGATGTAAGCAAAAAAAAGTAACTTGTCCACTGCTTCCCATCAGATGGTGATGTCCAGCCACTTCCTGGGAAGTAGGGCCACAGTACACATGGCAGCTGCTTTGGGAGACAAACACCTTAATAACAAATGTCCCTCTCCTCCTCCTTTCTCTTATTTTTTATTGCTGAACATTACATCATATGGCATGGGATATGCCTTTGGTTAATCTGGGTCAACTCTCCCAGATTGACACGATTACCAGACCTCCCCCACAGCCACTCCTTAAACTTTCCTGCCCACCCCAGCTCTGCTGGCCTTTGGTGGTTCTAGCAAGTTGGAGAGATAGCCTTGATGCTGTGCAGCAGTAGCCAAAACTGTGGTGTCTTATTTTAGTTGTTTTAGATACAAACACAAAGCACATCACTGTGAGGGCAGATGTAGAGAAAGTTAACTCCTTCCCAGCCAGACCCAAAAAAGAAGCCTTAAAAAGGAGGAAATTAGTAATATTCTGCAGGCACCCCTTTCTACTTTTATAATGCATACCTGCCTTTGAAAAGTAAATTAGTTGAGAGGAATCCCCCACTCTAAATACCTGCCATCAAACCAGATATGCTCCTTTAAAAAATTGATGGTTATCTGAATTAAGATGTCACTCTCATATAACTCTCATCTTAACAAAGTTTACATCTTTCAGCAGACAGATGCTTAGAGGAAGCAGCAGCACGGCAAACCTTCATGTAACAGATGTGTGTCTACTGTCCCTGAGCAAAAAAAAAATATTCCCTGGTTCTTCTCAAGACCAAGGTTTATTTTTCCACTCCCTCTGGGCAGTAGTTATGGGCAATCATGCAGAATCACAGAACCACAGAACCACAAGCTGGATCAATTTGGGAGGGAATAGAGTGGATCATCTCATCCAACCTCCCTGCTCAAGCATGGTCTTCCCAGAGTACGTTGTACAGGATTGTGACTAGATGGTTCTTGAGTATCCTCAGTGAGTTATTGGTACTATGATTGCTGATGGGGAAGAATGATGCGCAGAACTCCAATGATTTCAGAAGGCTAATTAATTACTTCACTATACTANGAGTGACACTCCACAAGCTCTCTGGGCAATCTGTTCCAGTGCTCCGTCACCTGCACGGTAAAGATGTTCTTCCTAACACATTGCACATTCATTTGAAGCATGATCTCTATGCTTTGAAGTACACATTCAGGAGAGCAACTAGAAAAAACCTTAACTTATTCTAGGAGCAAGCAAACTCAGCTGTAAGAACCCATCTCACTGAATCAAGTGATTTTGATTATTGTCCTGATTTCTACAAGAATTGTTTTATTGGTTTTTGTTTGTTTGTTTGTTTGTTTGTTTTTAAACCAGAATAAAAGAGAAGTTTTAAATTCTCTAAAATAAAGAAAGTGATTGGCTGTCTACAACCTTTTCTCACTGCTTGGATATTATGTTTCTATGTATATTCAATTAAGAGATCTGTAAAATAAAATTCTAAGAAAATATAGATCTACTTTTAGACTTGTAAATTAAAACCAAAAGAAACATCTCTCTGCAGTTCTTGATATAATGATCAAGAAGCATAATTTGCATCTTGTCCTTTTCCTCGGCACTTTTTAATTAGTATCTTCATTCAGCCATATACTAAATTTGCTGACTGACCACTGAAGGATTCAGCAGGTTGACTGAAATGGCTCTGAACTGACATTTGGGATTCTAAAATCCTACAATGTAAAATGCATTCAGTCCAAATCTTCCTGTTTGTATTCTCAGCTTCACACTGGAAGTAGTTTAATTACACTGAGTTCCCTAATTGTTGCTTAACTACATGTATTAAGGCTGCATCATCTCAGGATACTCTATCTTTTCTGTTAAGATGTGCCCCCTGGTGTTTCACATCAATGCTATTGGATATAGGACTATCAGAAAAAAGTACCACAACCAGAATTTGGTCCTATTTGTATATTCTGTAAGTGACTTACATTTTCATTTATACCATTTCAAACGGAAGCATAATCTAACGTAATTTTCTTTCTGCTTTTTTTCTAGAACAATAAATGTTCATATTTATTGTCTTTCCCCCCTATAAAGAGCTTATGTTTAATTTTGAATCTACTAATATACTCTTTTTTGAAGTCCTCCTGTTGACTGTTTATGACTAATATGTTGCTGCACACTGAAATAAAAAATGGTTACATGCGGTTTGGCTCCTTGCGGCCACGAGCTGCTGTTTTGAGCCGGCTAGCACAGCTCTTCGTGTGGCCATGGGCCCCGCGAGAGTGGCCGCTCCTCGGGGGGGAAAGGCTCAAGCCTCCCAAGGTAGCGGTGTGTGCTGATGCGGTGTGGGTAACGCAAGCATGGAGACAAAACATGCTGAGCCCGGAACAAAAGGAGGAAGGAGCGGATGCTTGTATATTGTCCAAAGAAGCTTTTTTCTCCCTGGGAGAGGGTAGAAGCAGGGAACCTCTCCAGATGGTTCAGGGACAAGCACCAAAGACAAAATGGGACTTACAACAGCTTATCAAGGGAGTGGGCGTCGAGGGGTGTCAACTTGATTCCCCAAACGTGGAAAAACCTTGAGGGATTACATCACACAAAACAACCAATGGCCAAATCATGGGGGAGGGGGAAAACTTTAGGGACGAATGGGCTACTATAACAGAGATGACTGGCGGGGAACATTTGAGAATTAAAGTGGGGGGACTCAAAGATTGGCAGGGGAGGGAGGTAGCATAACTCTGATTGACATAACTATATATGGAAGTAGAGGGGACGAACCTGGAGATTGACATATAACGGGGAGCTGAGTGGCGGGAAAGTAAGGTAGTAAACAGCTTGAATGAACCAATGTGAGAGGGAAGGAATGGGGGGTACACAGAACATACCAAATGAGGCCAATTAACATTAATTCTAATCAACATCACAGAACCTGCATAAGTCACAAAAACACACCACCACAGTTACAAATCTAAGCTCATAAATTAAATAAAAAAATAAAAAAACATTTCCTAGAATAGCACATTATTTTCTAAAAGAATAATGGGAATAATGTAAAAGATAATAGACTATTATTAGGGCTTCCTTTACTGCAGTGAAAAGAAACAATAGAGTTAATTCATTTAGGCTTGTACAATCTCTGTAAATCTGCCCACATTATCAAAGGAAAAAGAAAGAGAAGATTAAAAAAAAACTAAAGGCATATAAGCATATAGATAATATGATACCTTAATTCTTGCACATTTTCATTTCTAGAGACAAATGTAATGAATTTGTGCCTAAACACTACCATTCAAAAAACAGTTTTGCACTTTCACGCCTTGAAGGTTAAACTGTTTTTTCACTTCTGACCATTTCTGAGATCACGACTTAATATTGGGTAATATGTCAGGTGATAATCAGAGGTCAAACAACAGCTCAGAAATATTCAGGAGAATCATTTCAGCCCAGGCTCCCTGGAAAATGAAAGGATGTAAAGAATGTATTCAAGTTTCAAATTTCTGGCAATGCAGAGAACATTATGCTATCTTTAGGAGCAGTACTTCAAGGCAAAGAGAAATCTTGTCAACTTTTTGTTCTTAAAAATGTCTGGTACAGAACCAGCAAGCTTAAAATATTCTAAAAATTATTACTCCAGTTTATTGAAACCTTTGAAAGGAGGCCAAAGGGAACATTTGCTGTGACTTGACCTACTGCCACCTGAGTGTATGTTTTCAGGTTTTAACTTCCCCTACACATCAGCTGGGCATAGAATGCAGAGAGTGAGCAAGATCATTAGAGCAAGACATCAAGTTGTACTACATTGTTATTTACAGCTTTCCTCAATAAATTCTTCAATATCAGTGAACAGTTGATGCCTTATCAAGCAATGCCCAAAAGACTGCATCTAGGTTTTATGTGCTTTTTTTTTTCTCATATACTTTTTGTTTTATCGGTGAAATGTTATATATACTTACATTTTCTGTGTTACTGCTTCTCCTCTCCTACTTTTGAAATACAAATGACAATATAGCTGGACCAGATTTAAGAATATTTGGCAAACAGAAAGACTGAAAAATCCAAAGAAATACCAAAACTATTTAGGAAAACAGGAAAACATTCATTTGCTATTCTATGGTCTGATTTAAAGCTCACTAGAAATTTTCATTGGCTGCAGCAAGTTTTAGTTCAGGCTGTAAGGAAACAGTTAAGAAATAGTAGCATAACCAAAAGACATTTCTGCCTAGCTGAACTGAATGCCTGATTCTATTTTGTACCTTCTTATTTTTCACGGCAAATCTGGATTAGAAGGTAATCAAGTTGAACTTCGAGTTTGTTCCTCAGTTCTGTGATTTGTGCTGTATTTTCAACATCTTATTCTGCAAAATTACCCTACTGGTTTGAGTTTACAGAGAAAATCACTTGCCATATCATTAAAAGAGAGAGAGAAAAAAGGAGAGAAATATAAGAAATAGAAAATTTTGCCTTTAGTAGGCAACAAGCAGATGTCTTAGAGAAAAGAAGAACATTGCTTGTCCTTTATGTTTGAGCACTTTGTTATTGATGCTGAATATCTATGAAAAATTAAACATTTTTTAATTGTGAAGTAGCATTCTATCTAAAAATGAAACTATTGCTGTTCAAAAAGAAGGATTTTCATGAGATTATGACCAACATTTACATTTCTATACAACTTAAAACAGATTTTAGGAAAATTACTTGTGTTAGTATGCCATGTTTCTTAAAATACACATTTTAAGAATGGAAAAAAGATACATTTTCATCTAGTTTTGTGTGACAGTTTTGATGCAATTATTACTAATAATGAAATTAATTTCAAAGTCTTTTGGCATCATATTTATTAGTCTGAATATTCTGTATTTCCCTGCTACAATTATTATTTCTTTGAAATGATTAAGAGAGTGAGGCGCAAAATACTTACTCCAGTCTAATTTGAAAGGACAGATTCCATATTTTCTGCAGTCCAGGAGACTGGCAAGAATTATGGCACTTAATTTATGCATGACTGACAGTCATGAAAGTCACATTTTTCATTTTGTTATAACTGTGGTATATCTGCACACCAGGACTGTGCCTCTGTGTATGTGCAGTGCTCCTGTCATCACCTCCCAGGGTGGTCCAGGATCTCTCCAGGCAGTTATCTGCAGGAAAGAGCTAGCAGACTGCTTTTAAAGAAGGAGTCACCTTGAAACTTCTTCCACCAGCTGTTATTGGTGCTCATGATGCCATATATTGTGGGATATCTATTTGGTCAGTTGGGGTCAGCTGTCCTGGCTGCATCCCCTTCCAACTTTTTGTGTGCCTCCAGCCTCCTCACTGGTGGGATGAGGTGAGGAGCTCAAAATGTCTTGACACTGTGTAAACACTGCTCAGCAACAACTAAAATATTCCTGCATCATCATTTCTGTTGTCAGCACAAATTCAAAACTTATCCCCATACTAGGTACTATGAAGAAAATTATCCCAGCCGAAACCAGTGTAATAATAAAATAGAGAAATTTATTTTCCCATGAGCAATGGAATGTAGAAAATCTTACAAAAGTACATACTTAAAATGGAGGGATAAAAGCCCAAAACCCCCTAAACCACCCAGGAAATACAGTCACCACCAGATCACTTGAAATCTTCCAATGAAGAGTTTATAGAAATGACCAAAAACATTAGGAAGTCATAATTCCATTTTATATCCACTACACTACTTGCCCCTGGAGATCCTGTGTAAGATTTTGCTTGAGAATATTATTTGTTCTACACAGGAGTGTTGAGATAGTCACATCCTAAAGCATATGTGGAACATACTGTTTTTTGTCCTAGGGTGAAAGACATGGCTAGGAATATGAGAAATATTGACAGTTGTAGCATCAGGATTTTGTCATGGGGATACATAATTTTGCATTTACAAAACAAATTAAATTTGAATATGTTCTTAATGTTTAAGAGATCAGGATGAAATCTTTTAAATAAACAAACAAACAACAAACAAAAATTGGAAAAAACTTCTTGATTTGTGACTATTACATGGTATCCAAGGCATGGGACAATGTTTCAACTTGTTATTCCAGACCTGTAGCTTTCTGTTTAGAGAACTGTGAGCTCTTAATAAGGATGGCAGTTAAATTGCTGTTCATTGACAAGACAAATCAAAAGAAAATACAAGAGGACAAGATGTCCTTCTACAGAACATATTTTTCTTAGCTCATATCCTATTTCAATTAGTGACCGACTGTAAGAACATCTAGGTGCCTTGCCTTGCCTTGCCTTCCTCTCTGTCTCACCTCACCCTGCCTCATCTCACCTTGTTTGAAAATATGTAGGAGATAATGAAGGAAAAGACACTAAAATCCACGTTACGGCAATTACAGAATCCAAAGGAAATATACATTTTTAAGCCAGAGGTCCCCATTTTCAGAAAGGTAGAATAGGTGCCACAGGGATTACCTAGCATGACAGAAGGATGAGAGCCAGAGTAATAAATATAGAAATGCTGTAAGTAATGGTGGAAAAGCAGAACAGGAAAGGACAGGAGGCAGGTATATAGCAGGGAAGACTATAGCCTACCCTAGACTTGTGTTATCCTATATCAAGATAAAGAGGGAAAGATGGAAGCAATAGGGGCTGAAAACTTCAAAAGGAAAGATAATCTGGAAGGATAAATAGAGTGGAAATGAAAGAGACTAAAAGAGAAGATAGAAATAGAAAGCAGGTAGAGTCGGGGAGCATTAAACTATTATAACACTTGTCTCCATAGACCTATTCAAGGGTACATGCAAACAGAGCTTGGGAGAATTCAACAAAACTTCTCAGTAATTTCTGTTTTGGGCACAGGTTTTTTTCATCATCAATCCGATGATGTAGCACACTACTAAATTATCACAGTGACAGCTATGATGATATGCTACATTAATACATCATCAGAGTAGCTGTGATAAGAGCTGACAGTCTGGTGATACATTAGTCTGGTCCATCACAGTAAGAAATATATATTCCATAAAGATGTAATATAGTAGACATAGATATAAAAATCACTAAGTTTTTGTTGCCATTTCTTATTTATTCATTCACTTTCACAGAAGACAATACCAAAAGCATTGTGAATATTGTGATTCTTAACAAAGACAAGGTAGCCCATTATATTTGAAGAAAGAATTTTTTTAAAAAATAATTTTAAAATTAAGAAGTTTAGTTGATTTTAAGGCCAGTTTGGATGGGGCTCTGAGCAGCATGGTGTATTGGAATGTATCCCTGCCATTCCACTAGGCAGGGGGACTGCAACAAGATGATGTCAAAGAGCAACCCAAACCATCCTACGATTTTATCATTATTTTCACATGTATCAATATACATTAAAGAATACAATGATCCAAACCACATAAAATTATCAATTTATGATTATATGGAAGATCTCGTCGGTAAAAAATGTGTCTGCATACGTGGTTACAAAGCTTGTAACATCGCAGTGATATATATTTTTATTATTATTGTTAGCACGAGCACTTTTGAAATGGCAAACAAGCTAAAGAATTACTGAATTTGACTTCATAAGCTCAAACTGAAAATATTAATCAATACTTCTGACACTAAATTTCTCCATCACAGTATCATGTGACCCTACATAAACTGGCAGGAATGAAAAAAATTCTCTAGAGATATTGCCTGGATGGTAATGGCTGCATCAGTAGGTCGCAACAAGAAATCTCTGATTCTACTTTACAAACTTTGGTGGCACTGGTTTTAATGTAGGTGGGATCAAATTCTCATGGTCAGCTTCTCCTGATTCCTCCTCTGTTACTCATGTCTTCATTCTTCAACCTCAGAGCATTGTATTTTTTATGCAGTCATTCCTTAGGGGAAGGTTCTTCCTTCTGCCCAAATATTAACTCATCTTGTGCGTTACTTGTCTCAGCCAGCTCAAGGTTGAGTTCAGGCTTATCTTCCTGTTGAATGGCCTTAAGGCCAGGCCATTGCTCAGCCTGGGACAACACACAGTCAATAGTATTGATCTATCACTCACATTCTGAGATACTGTGCTGCCTGTTGTGTGTCTCTTCTAACATAGCCACTTGTTTGAAAAGTACTTCTAGCTGGGCACACTTGACACTATGACATCCACCACTGTGTTCACATGTTAGAGGGGCTTCCTGATGCTGGAACTCTGTGCAACCTGAGGTCTGAATAGCTATTCCAGTCCTTTTGAGGTCAGTTTGGGTGGAAATTACACCATAGCTTTCCTTTCAGTAGGCCACCGTCAACTTGTACTTTTAGAAAATGGTAATTCTTTTGAAAGATGTTATACTTCTAATTCCCTGGATATCTCAGCCTTCCAGGTGGTTTTGCATGGCCACTTCCTAGCTGGGATAACCACCAGGTTTGCAGCATAAACCTGTGGGTGAGCAAAGCAGGCAGTAACCAGGTTATACTTGGCCACTTTCAGTTTGAACTCACTGCAAGGACCATAAGCACTGCCCCACTTTCTTCTGCTCCTCTCATGAGACCTGGAACTAGGGGGCTGATACCAGCTTTTACTACTTAATGGAAATTTGTAGGGCTTAAACTGTACACTTTGTAGGCAGGTTAACTACTGATGATATTTTATACAGTGTCCTATTAAATTGCACTGGAGTATTCTTAGCTTAAAAAGATCAAAATCATGCAGAAATGTAGTTTTTGTTCTGCTGACTAGTATTTCTATCTTTTTGAAAACTTACTGATAATCTTTTATGCTGACTTGGGTATTTCTAGTTGGCATTTTTTCTACTCAGCACTTTGAGATCTTACAGCATGAATTGAACATATTTTAACAAGCATCAATCTGTCACTCTGCTGGCAATTATTAGACAGACGTGGAGTACTATATATTTATTGACTTTTGTACATTATTGTATGTTATAGCTCACTATACAGGCATTCACTTATCATACATAGAAACTGCATTTACTGCTGACAAGTCAGCTTCTTGCACTAAAGTGTCTGAAAAGAATGGAACAATGAAATTTGGATTATTAGAGATTAGAGCAAAGAAGATTTGAGGGAACAAAAAGTAGAAATACTAATTTTTAAAAGAAATCCAGTATTCTTTGTCATTTTATTCTAACATGCCTTAAATATCAGCATCAGCACCACTTGGTTTAATATGGGATCTAGGAAAGCTTTCTCTCTTTCTTTTTACCAGTGCCTACATATTTAAAATAAAGTTCTACAATATTAAGAAGATGGTAATATTTATAGGCTCAGCAGAGGTACTAATTTTACTAGAGATAATTTTCTCCATATCTTGCCCCAGGGAACTACTCTGTTTTCCACAGATGACATTCACCTGCCTTTCCCTTCCTCTGTGAAGGCTAATGGATTCGTTGCCATTCCTGTTGCAGACATCCTTCTCTGCTCCCCATATTCCAGCAGTCCATTTGCCACATTATTTAACTGATTTACATAATTAAGTTTAACCCCAATAAACAGTATACTTAACTGGAAGTTTTCAGCTTTTGAAGAAGGGTCTGTGTGTCCTCCTAACACAAATTGTGTGTTTCTTGCCAGCAATCCCATAATTCCTTAGTCACCAAGATCACAATCAACACAAGATACCATTGTAGGTAAATGAAAAAATTAGTTGCTCCAGGCACTGAGACATTGACTGCCCTGCAGCTTTTGGAGAGCTCACAATGGAGCTGATATCCACACTGCAGCCCGTGTTCCAGCCCATGCTGTATTCCTTTCAGGAACTGTGAGCCATGGAGAGAAAACCATACAGGGGTAGCTTTTCTAATAGAACTGTGGACATGGAGGAGCTATGCTGGAGCAGACTGTTCCTGAAGGACATGGAGAAGATCCATGCTAGAACATGGGAAAAGTGTGAAGAGGAAGGAGAGGCAGAGAGGAACTCTGTTAGGAAGGGATTCTCTGTGAGCTAAAGCGTGTGGTGACCTGATGCAACATATCTCATAAGCAGCTCAGTCTTCCTGCCCTCAACAGCAAAGCACAGATCTGTGAAGAGTTCAAGGAAGTTCAGCTAAAAGCTACTCAGAGTTATGCAGAGAACTAAAAGCATCTGCCCTCCCATGTCTCCCTGGAAGTTTGGAGATGATGGCTGGGTAACCTGAGCAGCATAGGTATATGTAATGCATTTCAGTATGAAATGCCTCACACACTTATGTAAGAAAATCTCAGATCTGTGTGCAACAGCTTAAACTAAAATATTAGAAAATGTTTTCTTTACCAGTAATTGATACAGTCCCCAGTCTAGCCTAGCTTCTTTTTCAGCAAGTTCAGTGTTTTCCTGGATTTCAGCACAACTCCACTATCACTATTGAGGGTTGACTTCAAAACTTGCCAAAGGCCGAGCTGTTGCTCTGTAGGAACCTCCAAAAGTCTGTGCACACTTCCAGTTTTGTGCTTGCTCCCTCTTGGTCCTGACATTGTATGAATTTATTCCTGCTGAACAGATACGGTTGCTCAATGGAAGAGAAAATATCATCCTTGTAAACATTTCCAGAAAATTTAGTTTGTCACGGATTGAATATGGCAAACAGCCTCCTAAGCAATTCTTTCAAACATAGTATACTTGATCTTCATGTAAATTGCATGACAAAGCAAATTGAATGACAATATATTTCTCACAGAGGTATTTGATGAAAACAGACAAGCTTTTGGCTTCATAATGTAGAATCTTAATTTTATATATGTTTGATTCGACAGAAATTTGTAACTGATGATGATGTTAAAGCAAGTACTTTTTGACAAATATACACAGTAGAAGCATTTAACTTTAAATGAATTAGTGCTAGTGTGAACTGAGAAATACAGCGATACAATACTACTCAACTCCCTTCATGTTAGACAAAAGCTTCAGTAAATCAGATCATACTTCATATTTATGAAGATAGTATGTACCTTATTAATAGATACATATTGTGCTATGGGAGAGCATTGAAAACTGAATTCCCTTTTCAAGTTGGAAAAATGGTGATATTTTAAAAGTTGTTAAATATTATACAAAAGGTGATTTTTAAAATTATAATCAGAATTATTATCTATTATTATTATTATTATTTTTGCCTAAACTCTCTTTTCTATTAAAAAATATGTTGCAAGGAAATACCAATAATCTTCACTAAAATTGCTAAAAAGATTTATTCATAACCCAAGGGAACTTACAATTCAATTGTGTTCCAATTCCTACAAGCAAGCTGTAAAAACAGGGGTTTTTTAATCCTGTACTCGTCACCAGGGTTTCTTAGTGACACCAATGTGGCATTCATGGTAATAAAAATTGTTCAGGCTTTAAAAAGTATTTATAAGGTGGCTCCTGTTGGGGTTTTTCTGGTATTATAAAGTGCCTTAATTTCTAGGTGAAGCAATATGACAAACAACTTGCCAGCAATTGTACTGCTGGAACAGCCTGCAGAGGCAATTGATAAAAGTAGAAAGAGAAAAGCAGAGGAGCACTTAAGCAATACAATAAATTTAATTTTTTTTCTACTCATCTGGTTGTTTTCAACCATAATTTTGACCTATCCTCTTTTTTTTAAAACATATTGCCATATTTGTGTTATTGCTAAATACCACACATTAATACAAAAGAAGACAAATATATAGGTGTCTGTGTGTACACAAATCAGAATTGTAGCGATGTGATGATTGATTAAAAGAAGATTAACTTCTCATGGATAGAAATCAATTGATGTTTGACAGTGAAATTATTTTTACTAAGTTTTCCAAGTTTCTTGTGAAATAAATCTGCTACTGATAAACCAAACAACCTGTTTTATAAATACTGAGTAGACTGATTTGTATTGGGGACTGTTTCTAATATGATTTACAGTTAGTCTTGTAGTCCATATTGCAGATATTTTGAAACTCTGAAACTCACAATATATTCATAATATATACCTGTCAACCAGACACTAATTTGCCAGGAGCCCAGATATAACAAGGATGAGATCCTTGCTGCTAAAATAGCAAGGTTTTCCAAGAGGAGGTGACTTTTTTTTTTCAGATTTGCTGTGGTTTTGTGGGGTTTTGTTTGTTTGTTTGTTTTATTTTAGGTTTGGATTGGTTTGGTTTTTGGATGTTTTTAGTAGCCTTTAAGTTGTGTCCACTTGATAACACAGTTTAATGTTTTACTACCACAACATAGTCATACATCTTACTGATTTATACTGACTGAATAGTCACAAACACATTAACGTCCTAAGGTCTATAAATAGTTCACTCAAAAAATAATGATATACAGACTAACATATTTGTGAATATACTCATTTTTTTCAACAACTTTTTATTAATATCTATTTGATATATCTATATGCTTGACACTTTTTTTTCTTTTTTTTTTTTTCTTCCCAGCTGACAAAAATTTCTACATTGCTGAGCAAAAGCAGAACTTCAATGTTCTATTTGTGACTCCTGGTGATAATTACTGTTTCGAGGCAATTTCAACGACTACATCTATAATTTGTCCTTAGGAAAACAGGGACATTACTCCAGGAATTCTCTGGAAAGAAACCAGCCATTCTCAGGCTGATATTTAGGAATGTTTCATGTATCTCAGATGTCCATTTACTAAGCCCAGAGAAACACTCTATGGCAGATCAGTGCATCCTTAGTCAGCTTTGTGACTTATGGTAGCAATTACTTTTTCATGATGGGCCAATAGTCACAAGTTTAAAGTCTATAAATCTTTTATAGCCATATCATTTGAAGTTAATTACTGTGATATGGAGAAACCAGAGTGGATCATGCCACTTCTTTCCAAGCTTTTTCCTGCTGAAACATTTCTGTTCTGACAAAGCTAGAACAAGTACACACATGTTGATTTTGAAGTTATTTCAGTATGGAATTTTCTGAGATTCAGCCTGGACACTCTGATGAGTGAATTATGAAGTAAAGTAGAAAAAGGAAAGAAACTGAAACCTGCCCAAATCAACTGAGAATAAATTACTTCAGTACAAGTTTAACCTTTTTCAAAGATTTCTGTGGGGGTTTTTTGCAGTCCAGGGCAAAAGCCTACTTCAAAACTTCTGATGTTCACCATAAGAACTGCCACAAACCAACAGAAATTAGTCTAAAGAATGGAACGAATTAAATATATATTTTTCAAATTACGTATTTCTTTCTTTCCTTACTTTTGAGGAATCTTATCACAGTGAACTATTTTTTTGCACTTTCTAAACTGTGATACTCACACATGCTACAAATTGTTAGTGTAGGTCTGCTTGGTGGATCTGGTAAAATAAAAAATAAAGAACATTGGAACTGTCCATGACTTGCAGATTGAATAGAGTTTTTCTTTGTTAATTGTGTACACTTGCATTCTTATAGGTGTACCAGCTGAAAAGAACCATATTTATTTCCAAAATCTGAAATTATCTTTCACATATGGTATTGATAAGCAACACATTGCGCTGAATGGTAGATAGATGTTTGTGAAGATGTAGTCTTGGTTTTCAAAGGACATTTTATTCGACCTAATCACATTAGTAAATAATTTAGCCTTTTCACAAGCTGCAACATTTGTACAATAGAATGATACACGTAAACGCCACTAGAGAATAGGCTGGGAGTCCACAGGAATTTGGGAAAGGTCACGGAGAGGACAGCTGACCTCAGCAGACCAAAGAAATATTCCATAACATATTATATTGTGCTCAGGATATAAAGCGGGGGAAAGAAGAAGGAAGGGAGGACATTTGGAGTGATGGTGTTTTTCCACCCAAGTCACCATTACACGTGATGTAGCCTGGCTATTCTGGAGATGGCTGAACGCCTGCGTGCCCATGGGACATCGTGAATGAATTCCATGATCTGCTTTGCTTGCGCCTGTGGCTTTTGATTTACCTATTACACTTTCTTTATTTTAACCCATGAGTTTTCTAACTTCTACCCTTCCCATTCTCTCTCCCATCTCACAAGAGGAGACTGAGTAAGCCACTGTGTGGTGCTTAGCTAGCAGCTGGGGTTAAACCACAATACTTTCTGAGGGGGAAAAACAACCTTAAAAAAAGATCTCTAACTTTCTGAGATAACCTTATTTTTTATTTTTACCATAACAGGTAGGAAAATATTTTCTAAACATAATAGTATTAGGATGCTGCTAGCACATCAATTTGTATGACAATTTAGAGGTCAATATTCCTTATTGAAAAAGTGCTGGTTCATGGAGACTGGAAACAAAACTGTAGCATAAAGAATAAAAGCTCTGTGCTAAGCCTAATATCTCCTATAAATATCTGTGCAGAAAAAACTGAGCTGAAGATGGGAAGGATATACTGTTGGACAAGTAAATATAAACTGTCAATACTGGTTTTGTTTTATTTCAAGTTAAAATATTTTAAAATTAAATCTAATTTCAGTTATTAACTTATTTTTCATTTTATGGCATGGTTTTAATCTCTGTTAATTCAGCAAAGCTTCAAGTGTTTTCAGTTATTCAATTACACTGAGAAAATCCTTGGTTAATAAAAGTTTAAAAAAAATTTAAGCTTCCCAAGACCGTTAAATCTTAAACTCCTAATGCTATCAAATGTGCATGTCATTGGAAGAAATTCAGAATTTAATCTTGAGGCATTCTGCAATTATAATGAATAAAAATCTCTGTAATAATTGAGAATACTGTACAGAATATTTGGAGTGAGAATGAGCAAACTTTATTTTCATTTATACCTTCATCTTTCTTAAAATATTGGAAAGCCCCTAAATTATAATAAATAACTCCTGGGCATATTTTTCTAGTATCTAGTGAATGTTTGTAGTTATTGTGCTATACAGACGTGCTATTTATGATAAATCCATTATCTTGAAGTAAAGTCAGTGAACAGCTGCTATCCCTAGCACTGAGCAGTCCTTCTCTAGCTGAGCTAAATTTAAGAACTATGTTGTTCCATGATGTCTCTGAATCTAGACTGACTCCCACTAACCTCACTAAATGACCAGACGTCTTTAATTAGAAAATACCTATGATGATTTAATAATTAAAGAGGGAATCACAAACAATGCAAAGCCTTTAGAGATTATCTGTTAAAATCAACATGTTCCTTGACACCATAAAAGTTTTATGACATTGATTTAATTTTTAACGAAAAAATCTTCTTCTTTCCTATAGCTTAGAGAATATATTTCAGTGCAATCATCAAAACACTAACATCACTATTTAAAACACTTTTTAATGTACCAATTAGTATCAGTGGAATTACACAAAGTTTGGGATTCATGGAAATATTTTTTTATGTAAGTCCAAATTTATAAAATTTATTACTTACCTTTCTTTCTTAAATGTTAAATGTCTAATGTCATCCTTACTGAATAGTATCAATTGCTTCATTCCCTCTGTTAAAAGTAGGAAGGAATGCAACAGTGAGTTAATGTTGCTATTATTTTTTTCATTTATAAATATGAATTTTTATATGAATAAATCATTATCACCTAAATTCCAGGACAATGTATTATGTGACTTTAAAATATCTTAAATTTTTATGCCTACAAGTGTACAGTAACATTTCATTTTGAAGCATTGAGAAATTCAATTATCAACATATTATTAAGCCTGATGATGATTTTAAGTCTCATCCAATCCCTTCAGCAACTTGATCAGCTAGACTGAACATACATTGATGGGGTAAAACAATCCTACACAAATTATTTCATCATAGAATGTTCAGGATTTATTGCAAATTTATTGCAAATTGAAGTAAACCTGACATAACTCTTTTCACCTAATCTCAATGATTTTTTGCTGATTTATTTTAGGCAGATTTTGTTTAGCTTTGGTGTGATACCTCTCTCTGAAGGGCCCAACTTCGCCTATACTCTGCATGTCGAATAAAGTGTGTAATAAAGAATTAATGTTTACTTTATGGAATGGACCTTGCCTAGTTTTCTAAGTCCCTAAGTGTTTTTTTTCTTTTAGTCTGAAGTGACAAGCCCATGAGCTTTTTTATTATAATTATAGAGTTAAAACATTGAATTATAATTATGTTATATAATAATATAATATCAGAGGATTGCAATATAATATAATATTATAGTATAGTAATACAAAATTATTGGTGAGTGTGAAATAAGAATATTAAACTGTGTATATTTTTATTTTCATATTGAATGTTTTAGAATTAGTTCCATAACATTTGATGCTCATTTTTGCAGCAATTAGTAATCTAAAAAAAAAGTAAATCTAATGGTGGTTTTCTTAGTGTTCTAAAATGGGGATTTTGGCAATCAGTACAAGAGAGAGATTAGTTAACAAGTCTGATAGGTCTCTGTCTTGAACTGCTTTTCAAAACTGCTACACTGAAAAGGAGATGATCATAACAATGGGTCCAGGGAAACAATACACCTTTTACTGTCTTTCTCTTTTATTGATTTTAATATGTTCTGTAAAAATTTGATTATGAATGTTTATTAACTTTTACTATATTTTCAGAATAGTTCTCATTCAGCTTGAGCTGGTAAAGTTTTACTTTAAGAAATGGTAATGCTGGAAACATATACCACTATCATTGGTATAAAATCATAATTTTTGAAAGCAATTGCAAATCTTCAAGCTGATCGAAATAAATTATAAAAATAAACTTCCCTTTTGAAGCTCTTTAAAGCTGTTGCATTATTCAAGTGAGAACAGATTTTTTCTTTAAATGAGGAAGACTGATCAAACCCTATTTACCATTTAGTTCAAAATACCCCTCGAGCACCTCTTAACTCCTGTGTTTCAAAAAATATGTAATTTTATCACCTTCAACTTATGACATTTATCTGTCCAACCTCTTCAATAGAACTCTTAAAAATTTAACACAAAGAATCAGTGCAATTAGGGAGTGTTGTAGCACTCCTATGGCTTGGGATTTCACTGTAAGGAAAATGAAGCAATAGTTTTTGGGTATTTGTTTGGGTTCTTTTTTGGGTTTTCTTTGTTTTTGTTTTGGGTTTTTTTTTATTTTTTGGTTGGTTGGTTTATGTTTGTTGTTATTTTGGTTTTCTTTTTTTTGTTT
>VXBC01011278.1:24058-46051 GCA_013399945.1 Ploceus nigricollis
CCAGAGCCATGATCCACATCCCACAGCCAGGAACAGCCCTTCCCCACATCCCAGAGGCAGGAACAGCCCTTCCCCACACCCCAGAGCCATGATCCACATCCCACAGCCAGGAACAGCCACGATCCATATTTTACAGCAATGAACAGCCCTTCCCCACATCCCAGAGCCATGATCCACATCCCCCAGCAATGAACACCCCTTCTGCATGTCCCACAGAAAGGAACATCCCTTTTCCATGTCCACAGCAAGGAACATCCCTTCTCCACGTCCCACAGCACTGCACATCCTGTCTCCGCTTCCCGCAGCACTGAATGCCCCTTCTCTACATCCCGCAGCCAGGAACTCTCCTTCTCCACATCCCACAGCCAAAATCCACATCCCACAGCACTGAAGACCCCTTCCCCACATCCCACAGCACTTGACCACCCCTTGTCCCTGTCCCCAGGCTGGGGGAAGGCAGGGATGCTCTGTGAGGAGGATTTCGGGACGCGGGGCCGGCGCTGGCAGCCCCCGGTGCGGCGGCACGGCAGCAGCACCCCGTGGCACTGCACACACACTGCACCCACAGAGCTGCTGCTGCACTGCCCCCACACCTCCCCAAAAGCACAGCACCCGTGGCTGCTGCTCACCATCAGCTCAGCCAAGCCAAACTGCCCCGTTCCCGGGTTTGGGGAGTGGGGGCATCCCAAGGATACCAGGCTATGGTGGGGGGGTGAGGGGGCAATGGATGAGGACGGCAGTGGAAGCTCAGACCCCACAGCAGGGCAATCACAGGCCCCTCCTGAGGACCCCACAGATCCAAATCACTCCCTCCTGCACCAGGAAGGTTTCCCAGGATGCAGCTGAGCTGCTCTTTGGGATGGAGGAAGGGCGTGTTCCCTGACACAGCACAAGGAATTAGGTCAAGCAGAAGGCAATTCCTTGCTGGGAGCTGGCCTGGGATCACAGGACTCTGTCCTGACCTGCAAGGATCCAGGTTATCCTAAAATACATCCTGGGAGTGGCATCACCTCCCTTCACAGCCCAATGACAAGTGACAAGGGTGTCCCTTCACACTGACAGTGATGCTGGAACTTTTTGGGAATAAGGGTGCAAGGGTTTGGTTTCAGCAGCTTAAAATGGAGCTTCTCTTGCTGGTAGGCAATGGAGAACGGGACATTCTTCTCCCAGCTGTTTGTTAATCCAAGCACCACCTTTTGTCCATCTGCCATGTTTCACTGAACACATGGATTGTGCATTCCCTGGAGCAAGAACTGTCTTCCTCGTTACTTGTCAGCACAGCATTGGACACAAAGGAAGCCTTAGCCCATATCTGGGCTTTTGTAAGGCTTCCACAGAACAATCAGGGCAGCTTTGTGTAAATCCACATTCCTCCCCTCCAACTATTTTCTGGGCCCAGGGGGGTTGGTCACTGCTTGCAACAGTGCACAAGTCCAGGTCCTGCCAGTCTGGATGACCTTTTCTGCAGCAAAGTGCAATAATGTTCATTTTTGCCCACCAGCCTGATACTTCCCACACCTAATCTTCATATAATTTATCAACAAGATCAAACTTCAGCTCATTTGCACGCCCTGGACGTGGCTCCACCTTCCAGCCTGATTCCTATGATTTGTTTCTCCACTGGCTGAAGTGACTCAACGACTCCTTTCATCATTCAGCCTCTTTTAGAACTAATAACACAGCTCAGAACAAATTCACAGTCAGCTCATCAGTGACTTCTGAAGACCAGACAGAACCTTCTGCGTCTTCACAGCAGAGAGAGGAGAAAAAAAAAAAAAAATGAACAAAAGAAACGAGGACAGGAAGAGCCTGGAATGCCCTTTCTGCAGAATTAGAGGTGAAAGAACCAGACTGGCTTAAAAACAGACCCAAACCTCCCACACCCAGGGAGGGAACACACTGGGAGCCTCTTCCAGACCCAGGTGGGCACTGACCTACTGCATCTGCAGCACCAGGCTCTGCTTTGAGCTGGGCAGGCTGGGGGGGCACAGGACTGCTGTTGTTTTTCACAGTGTCTGTGCTTGTAACAGAGGTAGTTTCTTTCCGAGAAACTTTTGATACCGGAGGCTCCTCCACGGCCATCCCGCTCTGCCGCTGCCGCCGGCGCTTCTTGCTCCACAGCTCGTGGCAATCCTGCCAGTGGGGGAGGCTGCAAGAGAGTGAAAAACATGGCAGGGAAACCAAGGGAATCATCAAAACCCACGGGAAGCCCTTAGTGCAGATGGTGTTGCCCAGAGAAGCCGTGGCTGCCCCTGGATCCCTGGAAGCGGCCAAGGCCGGCTTGGATGGGGTTTGGAGCCACCCTGGGGTGGTGGAAGGTGTCCCTGCCCATGGCAGGGGTGGCACTGGATGGGATTTAAGGTCCCTTCCCACCCAAACCATTGTAGGATGCAACTCTGTAGATCCATGTAATGTTGTTCCACTTTTACAGAAGGAGAAATGGACTCAGGAAGGGATATTGGGGAGAAACTCCTCCCTGTGAGGGTGCGGAAGGGCTGGAATGGATTTCCCAGAGAAGCTGGGAAGTGTCCAAGGCCAGGCTGGACCAACCTGGGATAGTGAAAGATGTCCCTGCCCATGGCAGGGGGGGTACTGGATGAGTTTTAAGGTCCCTTCCAACCAAACCATCCTGAGATTCCATGATCCCTGACTGCAGCCAGACCACCACAGGAAGGGGCAGGTCCTACAGCCAGCAAAGGCATGTAAAAATAATTTACTTTGCACTGGGATCTGATCCCTGAATGTGCTGGGGTCTCGCTGCAGGGCACACAAAACCAGTGGGTGCACCAAGCTCTGGGAGTCTGGGAATGTTAGGAAAGGCCCTGTTTTTCCTTGAGAAACATTGAAGGAAACAGGGATGTCCAGAGCTGTGGCTGCATTTTCAGATAACCAGGCATAGTTTTATCATCTGTTTGATTGGAGTGGAAGAAAATTGAGTGACACTGCTCAGCTCTGGCAGTCAATTAACACACAGCCTTAATTAGGCCTGAGCAGTTCTCCATGGCAGAGACAGGGTTGTGTTACATCTACTCCTGCACATCTTCCAGCAGAGCTTTAGAGCATCTCACAAACATTAAACTGGGCTGTACAAACCCAGCCTGCTATCAGGCAGAAAACCAACAGCACAGGAAAAGCCATTTGCTCAGCCACATGACCAAATACAAGGGCAGAGTGCAGAGAAGAACCCAGAAATCCTAATTTTGGCTGAAAAGAACACCATGTCTCCTTCCCAAAGCTCACAGAGGGGGATGGCAGCTGGGACTTACTCTGGAGGTGCCATTTTGCTGAGGTCAACGTCCTTCAGGAAGTCACTGTGCAGGGCCTGCTCTGCTGTGCAGCGCTTGCCAGGGTCCAGCGTCAGCATGTGGTCCAGCAGGTCCAGGGCAGACGAGGGAATGCTGTGGGGAGAGGGGGAAACAGGGGTGAGTTCATGGAAAATGTGTGGAAAAGCTCAGTGGCAGAAGGACTCCTCAGGCCTAAGGGGAATCCACACAGGCAGAGTTCATTGCTCGTGATGCAGCAGCTCCAAGGCACCAGCAGGGCAGGCATCGGTGTGGGGAGTGGCTGGAGCTGTGCCTGGGAGGTTCAGGCTGGATATTGGGAAAGGTTTTTCCCCCCAGAGGGTGCTCAGGCACTGGAACAGCTCCCCAGGGAATGGGCATGGCCCTGAGGCGGCCAGAGCTCCAGGAGTGTTTGGACAGTGCTCTCAGGGACAGGGTGGGATTTTGGGGTGTCTGTGCAGGGCCAGGAGCTGCACTGGATGATCCCTGTGGGTCCCTTTCCAGCTGAGGATATCCCATGATATTTCCACTACGTTGTGCCATTTATGAAAAGCACCTCTGCCACAACTCCCACAGGATTATCCCACAGCCAGACCCTGCCCCAGAGAACATCCCCCTGAAGATGCCACACTTCAGGAGAGCTCCCAGTGCAGTGCAGCCCCAGGGAACCTCTCTGGAGGTGGATGAGGTGTTGGGAGAGGGGACAGGGAGCCCAGCCCGACTCACAAGGAGAACTCCTCGCGCAGGCGCCGCCGGTATTGCTTCTTGGGCTTCATAGTGTTGAAGTAGGGCAGCTTGATGACATCTGGCCACACGGCTGGGCAGGGGCTCCCACAGAGCCGGCTGGGGAGCAGGGAAGCACAGTCAGCCAGGTGGAACTCACAGAATCACAGAACCACTGGGTTGGAAGAGACCTTCCAGATCATCGAGTCCANCCTCTGGCTCTGTCTGGAGAAAGAGCCCAGCCCCACCTGGCCAGAGGCACCTTTCAGGAGCTGTGGGGAGGGATGAGGTCACCCCTGAGTCTCCTTTTCTCCAGGCTGAGCACCCCCAGCTCCCTCAGCTGCTCCTCACAGGGTTTGTGCTCCCAGCCCCTCACCAGCCTCGATGCCCCCTCTGGACACGCTCCAGCCCCTCCATGTCCTTCCCAAACTGGGGGGTCAGACTGGACACAGCACTCGAGGTTCAGCCAGGAGGAGCAGAGCCACCAACCCCAGGGAAAACACCTTTGTAAGCAACCTGCTGCAGGGAGAACCCAGGGATGGGCACAGCTCAGATGAGGTGTTGAAAAAGGAGGTGTCAGAAGAGGAAAATGTTGAGCTTGAGTTTATAAATCAAAACAATGACATTTTATTTTTCTTATTACAAATTAAAAAATCTTAATGTTTCTTACTTTAAACTTTCCAAACTCACTAAATTTTAGTATTTTTACAGTAAGAGTGGTGAGGCTCTGGCAGAGGCTGCCCAGAGAAGCTGTGGACTTGATATCCCTGGAGGTGTCCAAGGCCAGGCTGGACAGGGGTTGGAGCACCCTGGGACAGTGGAAGGTGTCCCTGCCATGGCAGGGGTGGCACTGGATGAGCTTTAAGGTCCCTTCCACCCCAAACCCTTCCAGGATTAAAACTTCCAATGTGAGAAGTAATTCAGGTTGGTGATTTTTGGACTCAGCAAACAGCAAGGTCTGCTGAGGGTACATAAATCAGCAACCACACACCTGATGTAGGTGTGGACACCTGACTATTCCCATTTGCATTCCCAGGCATTCCTGGCTCTGTTCTCCAGGCAGGTTAGAGAACAAGGGCTCTTCTAACTCGCTGCCTGTGTGCACGAGCAGCTCCTGCAGCACCTCCCCTCACAGACATGCGTGTGCAAAGCTTTACCTGATTAATTCAAGCTGAGCCAGTTCCAGATTGGCTTGAAAAATAGGCTTCTTTGTAAACAGTTCCCCGAGGATACAGCTGGAAGGAGGAAAAGCAAGAGGTCACGACAGCAAACCCTGGGGATGAGCGTCTGAACACGGCAGCGTTTGTGCTCTGAGCAGCCTTGCCTGAGGAGAGTGATTTGCATCAGGGCTTGTAGTGACAAAGTGACCTGTGTGTATGGAGTCCCCAGCCCTGGGCTCCTGGGAATCACCTCCTGCAAGTGGCTGCTTCGTGCAGGAAGCCCCTGACACATTAACTCTTTCCCTGCAAAGGGGGATGTGTCAACGTGACAAGAGAAAAAAGCCCAGAGCTCTCATTTCCTCCAGGTTCAGCTTTTGTTTGGATTTGCAACTTCCCTCTGCTGGCCCAAGCCATCCCCAGCTGCCTGTGGCTGTCAGGGCCAGCAGAGGAGCTGGATTTGTGCACACAGAGCTCTTGTACAGCTGGGAGGGAAAGAGAGGAGAGAGGGAGCACCTCTGACCCCTGCAGCCCTCAGCATCTCTCCTTCAGCCACCAGGAATCAGTGCCAGAAGTAGCTGGGGGGATGCAGGCACCTGGCTGGAATGGGAATAACCCCATGGATGTGCAACAGGAACTGAGCAGCAACTGGGCCTCATAGTCAGTAATTATGATTAATTACTGGTTTTCCCAACCTCTCTTTGTGTTATAAACCCTGCTGAAGTTTAGCTGGGAACATCCCAGTGGGAAGTGCACACTGTGGGGAATCCAGCCTCAGTTCTGCTGCTGAATCCTCCAGTCTCTGCTTCTGAATCACTTGGAAAAATGATCCACCTTTGTAGCTGAACTGCCCAAATTCCTGTTCCCCAGGCTTCCTGTACTACTGAAACTTCCTGAAACCTGAAATATCTACTTTAAAATGTTAAAAAGTAGTGGCAAACAGCAACTTAAAGAGTTTAGAGAAAAATTCTGTAAAAAACACACTGAAGGAGTGAGCAGCACAGGGCAAATGTGTCACCCCTCCACAGCTCTGTCACCCCTCTTGATCTCAAGGGTACATCAGTATCAGGTTGGTTTGCATTTTAAATAGTGAAAATTCCATTATTTACCCTTTCTCATTTCAAACCCAAGGAAAACCTCATTCTAGGAGTTTTTACTAAGTGGTTTTAATGAGGGGACACACCCCTATCCCTCACAGCACAGCACTGTGAACTATTCCTGTCTCATCCTAACACCCTGCATGGGTGGGACAGATCCAGCTGTGGGAATTGGCACAAATCAAGGAGAAGCAGCCATGGGAGTGCTCAGGAGCTGGCTGCAGAGGCAGGGAAGGCCAGCAGGACTCACCCACAGCTCCACACGTCGATGGCAGGGGTGTAACGCTCCTCCCCGAGCAGCAGTTCTGGGGGTCGGTACCACAACGTGATGACTTTGTTGGTGTAGGGACGGCTGCAAAGCAAAAAAACACAAATAAAAACTCATCTCAAGAGCCACAAAACCCTGAAAACTGCTCGTTTGTTGGTGTAGGGATGGCTGCAAAGCAAAAAAACACAAATAAAAACTCATCTCAAGAGCCACAAAACCCTGAAAACTGCTCGTTTGTTGGTGTAGGGATGGCTGCAAAGCAAAAAAACACAAATAAAAACTCATCTCAAGAGCCACAAAACCCTGAAAACTGCTCGTTTGTTGGTGTAGGGATGGCTGCAAAGCAAAAAAACACAAATAAAAACTCATCCCAAGAGCCATAAAACCCTGAAAACTGCTCTTTTACCTCCCAGCTGCACTTACACCTGTCGGTGGCAGCAGGGGGGTTTCAAGTGTCTGCACTTCTGAGTTAAAAACAGCTGAGGAGGTACCATGGATTTTACAGGAATCAGGACTTGTTGTAGGTACCCAAGACTGAAAGTCCCTGACCCTCAGCAGGCTGCCATCACTGAATGGTGACTGATCTTGGAGCAAAACCTGCTCCAGGGCAGGTCAAAGGCAAGCAGAGAAGTTCTGGCTCCTTCTGAACTGCTCTTCTAGTGAAAAGTTATTAACACCAGCCAGGGGTGTATCTGTCCAACAGCTGAAGCTGGATGATCTCACTGAAAATAATTTGTCAGGACTTCCAAGTGAGGGATCATGTGGATACTAAGAAGAAAGAAGCTCATCCCCCCCAGGTAAACCCTTTCCCCTTCCTCACCTCTCCTCTGAGCTGTAGAGTCGGGCGAGCCCAAAATCTGCAAGTTTGATCTGCCCACTGAAAGACAAAAAAACAGCCCCTGGTTTAAATCACAGTTAAATCACAGAATTATGGGCTGTATTGAGCTGTCAGGGACCCATCAGAACCCAACTCCTACTTAAACCTCAGTTAAGGGGTGAGGAAACCCCCAATGCAGCAGAAAAGCCTCACAAAGCCACGTGTGCAGGAATTACTGCTGGATATGCCAGGCTTAATTCTCCACTTCTGACTGAATGCTTCAAAGAAATACAAATTTAAAAAAAAAAAAACCAAAAACCCACCAATAATTCAGTGTCATCTGTATCACAAACCCTTCCCAACAGCCCAATGTCCCAGAGAATTTTTTTAGGTGGATATTGAGACATTTGGTTGTAATTTGGACAAGATTCTTCTCACACCTCCTGAGCACACCCAAGGTCAGGACAGCACTGAGTGCTCACAGCTAAACCCAGAGAAAAGATCTTGGAGAGATCTCCAAGTGGATCCACTCCCAGGTTACCTGTTGTTCAGTAAGATGTTGGAGCACTTGATGTCTCGATGAAGGAAATTCTTTTTGTGACAGTAATCCAGACCCTCCATTAACTGTTTCATGAAAGACTTGATATGGTCCTCTGAGAAATGTACCAAGCCAGATTCTAGCAGCCCCATTAGGTCATGGTCCATGTACTCAAACACAAGGTAAAAGGCACCTGGGATAATAAACAGAGAAATGGTTGAAAACAAAAGGAGACACACAAAAAAGAGGAGGAATGAAAGGAGATTAAATTGTTGAAAGAGTCTTTATTGTGCACAATTCTGCTGAAGTTGTTTTTTTTTTTAAAAGTCATGTGCTGTTTTGGGCTTACTGGGTGTCCTTTTCCCTCAAGGGTGAAAAAGCTCCAAAACAACAATGTAGCCCCATCAAGCTGAGATCTGAAATGAAATAACACTCAAAATAAATGCCTCTGAAGTTCTGGCCACATCTACCTTCATGCTTTGGCTATTTTCTTACAAGAGAGTTTGTTGAAGGATTACTGCCATGCATGGTTTGAACTCGTGTTTGGGTTGTTCCCTTCTCTCTCCTGGAAGAGAAGGTCCCAAACAAGAGCCAGTGGGATGCTAAAACTCTCTTTTTCCACAGTGACTGAGAACAAAGAACTTTTCACACTACTAGTAAGTTTGTTGCCACTAATCAGCATTAGAGGTGACCCTGTAAAGGCTTTTTTTTTTAAAGACTGCTCTCCTGTGACTCTGCAGGAATGCAATCATCCTTTGATCTACTCACTCCAACTGAAATCTGTCCTTTGAGGCAAGGCCAGAGCCAGATCCAACCTCCCTGGAACCGTAGGAGGAACACAAAGAAACAAATCCACCCCAGAGCCGAGTTTAACACTAAACCAAGGAGCTGTATCACATCTGTGGTGGATAGAAACCACCTCTGCGGCCAACTGTACCTTTGTCCTTCTTGAAATCCAGTGCATCTTGTTTGTCCGTGACGATCTCCTTCATGTTGACCACGCTGCGGTGGATGAGCTGCCGCAGGATTTTGATCTCGCGGATGGCCGTGATGGGGAATCCTTCCTTCTCATTGTCCAGGCGCACCTTCTTCAGAGCCACCAGCTCACCTGCAGGGCACAGCAGGGTCACAGCCTGCTCACCTGCACCCCCAGGGAAGCTGGGAGCAGCCCCAAGCATGGAAAATGTCCACTGAGGGACCTCCCTGCTCATTTTAGTTCAATCGCTCTGCTAGGAGCTCTCACCTGACACCTGTGCTTTTCCTAACCTGCCCTGTGAGAAATGGATTTGTAGAGGCCTTACAAATAAGACTGGATACTTTGGAGAAACAGGACTATGAGAGATGCATTGTAGTAGGACCCACAAAGAGTAATTTTAGATGATTGGCTTTAAGGCATTTACAGCATGGGGTGGCAAAAGCTGATAAGCCAAGAAACGCTTACAGTGTATTGTAATTAAGAAATAGTTGGCTTCTGATTGTGATAGCATGAATTCTAACATCTGTATTGTCTCACCCTTCTCATGAGACTGAAAATAGAATAAAAATTTTTAAAACACTTCTCAGTTGCCTCATCTCTGGGTCAGAAAAGGGCTTAATCCAACACTGTTCCACCACAAAGGGGGAACAGAAGTTTACCCTGGAATTTCCCAAGCTGTGCTGCAATAAAATCTGACAATTTAAAAAGCAGGGGTTCAGCTGGCACCTGTGGCCACCACCATCTTCTGACCTGGCATCAAACCACACCCCAGGGCACAGGATCTCACCAGCAGAGCCGGAACCTGGGCACTAAACTCAAGATTCCAGAGCTCCTGGAATCTTTTGGAAAAGATTCCTTTTGGAAAACACCCGACAGAAATGCTTCTCCCAGGGCTGGAGCCACTTCTGGCTCTGCAGGTATTTGTCCCTGTGGAGCAGCACTGGCAGGGAGCTGAGCACACCCACAAAGTGGAATTCACCTGGAGCCATGCTCACCTGTGTCCTTGTCCTTGGCTTTGTACACCTGCCCGTAGGTCCCTTCTCCGATTATCCCGATGATGTCGAACTTGTCCACGCAGCGCTTGCCCCAGTCGCTCTCCGTCTGCCTCCTCTCCCCGTAGCGAGGACAACAGATTCTGCAGGAGGGAAGGGCTCTGTCAGACACCTGAGGGCTCCAGCTCTGTGCCATCCCACAAAAAAACCCACCTGCTCAACTGGGTTAATCCCTAAAACACAACAGCAAAGCTCAGGCACGCTGGCTTTGTACTCTGTCCTGGGCTGGCTGTATGATGCTTGTATTTCTCCCAAAATTACCCTAAACCAGAACACACTCCAAGAATTGGAATGTTCACTTTACTGTGTTTTTGCTGTATAATCCCAACTACACCCAATACAGAAATATTATCCTGGATGGCATTATCACACTAGAGCAAGGCAAAAATGAATGTCTGGGATATTTTGCAGGATGCTGGATGTTTGATTTTTTTATTTAAAACACTCTGTACAAAGCATCAGGGGATTTTAGTCCCTCAATAACTGCTTAAATTTGTTATCAGGGGAAGTTCTCTATGCATTGAATGTGGAATTGTGGAATCTCAGAATGGTTTGGGTTGGAAGGGAATGAAATATGATCCAGTCACGGGCAGGGACACCTTCCACTGTCCCAGGCTGCTCCAAGCCCTGTCCAGCCCGGCCTTGGACACTTCCAGGGATCCAGGGGCAGCCACAGCTGCTCTGGACACCCTGTGCCACTGCAGCTCCATGGCCAACACTTCAACCATGAAGTGCATGAAGAATCCAAATCTCCAATTTGGAACAACCAACTTTTGAAAGCAACAAGAGCTTTATACAGAGATGCTCATCCAGAGGTTTCTTCTGGTTAAATCAAAGAGAAAAGAGCTTTTGGGGTAGATGTGGCTGAAGATTGGACATGACACACTCCAGCAACTTCTACCATTAATTCTCAAATAAATGGAACAAGCTGCCTTTATCTGAGGGTCCAAATGTGAAACAACTCACAGGAAACAGTCATTACACTGAATAATACAGAAATAGGAACTTGTTTTCTCCCCCATCTCACTTCCCTCAATAAAATGCTCTCAAACCAGTCAGGGGACTTAAGACACTCAAAGATGTTAAAAAAAAAAAAAAAAAAAAAAAAAACCAGGAGAAAAAGCTGTCTATATGCAAACTACTGTCACTNAAGAAGTCAGCCTTACTTTGGTCTCTTTTTGAAGGGTTGCTGAGGTGGTGTGGCTGCCTTTGGTTCTGGGGAGTCAGGAGGAGATGGGTCCCCCCCAGGGAGCTCTGGGGGGAGCGGGAGGTCCGTGAGTAAGTGTCGTGGTCTCTGCTCTCTGTCCTTCTTCACAGGTTTTGGAGGAAGAATCTCTTTTGGACTAAACTCCGGAAAGTTAATACAACACAGAAGTCAGACTCAACAGCCAGTTAAACAAATAAAAAACAAGCTACTGCAGGACAACAGCTCTGGTTGACAATGTGAGGTTTAAGTGTCAAAATTAGCACACCCGAATATAAAATAAAACAGCTTAAATTTACAATACTCATACACCAGGAGAGAAAAGTGTCAGAGTGGAACACATCATGAGGTGAACACACAGTCTGCACTAGAACTTGCTCAATTTGCACCAATCAGAACCAGTAATTTGGAGTTTCCTGTGAGGCAGCTCAGGGGATCAGCCAGCGCCCACTTTCTGACCTTTACTTCCTCTATTTACTCCATTTATCACCATGAAATGAAGTCCTTGACTTGGTGAGGACCATTATAAATACAGACCCAGAGCTAAACCTTCCTCCACAAGAAACTTTTAACCTCTTAGCAAGGACTGAAATGTGGCTTTAACTCCTGAATGCTGCTGAGGAACCAAAAGTTGATTTTTTAAAATCCAATTACCAATTATCAAGAGTTTGGTTTAGGCTGGCAGGAGCTGCAGGAGCAGAACCTACTTTCTCTCTCATGTATTCAGTGAGGAGAATTCCTAAGTTTGAGTAGTCACGAATTCTCCATGCAAATCTCTGCTTCACCAGGAAAAAGAAAACATTAAGAGATCCAAACAGCCTTCCCAGGTCTGTTTTTAGGGCAGGAAGCAGATCTGGTGCTTGAACCATCAGGTCTAACACTTTAAAATAAATGAACTGATGGAAGTAGGCCATTTTCCCAATTATTTTATTAGACACTGCCTAATAATCTGCACGACAATCTCTTCTGAAATCTGCTTAAGGAAGGAGGAAGACAAAAACCATCAGAAATGAGAGAGATGGATGGGCTGAAACTCTTCTCCCATTGACAGCAAAATCCTTAGGAGCAGAATAATCCACAAATACCCACAGAGAATCACAAAGAATTGTTAAGGCTGGAAAAGATCAAGTCCAGCCATGAACACTGCCACATTCACAACTAAACCACAAAAAGACTCAGCCTTTGTCCAGAATTAAAAACAACTTCTTTCTAAGACCACGGTGGGAAGGGTGAAGGTGTGTCTGGAGAGTGAACCTGCAGTGCCCAGGTTCCAAATCACCAACTACCAGTTCCCAATTACCAAAAATTCCCATTTTCTTGCCTTTTATCTGTTCAGTTCCCTATTTGCATATCAGCACTTGGTTCCTCTAAGCTCAGTTCCCCCAGGACACCTGGGCTGGTCACCAGGGGGAGGAAGCCAAACAGAGCCTTCAGAGCTGCCCAAGCAGAGAAAAGACCAAGAGTAAACACCAAGAACACAACAAAAGCTCCTTGGAGCTCCTTTCCTCCTCTCCTCTGAGCCAGCAGGAAGGGCACCCCAAAACCAGCAGGAATATCAGCAGCCAGGTGAGTGCTGTATTCCCAGGAAGCTGCACAAGCTCTGCACCAAACCAGGACTAGGTTTGTACCAATTCCTCCTAAACAGCTTTTCCTCCTCTCCTGGTGAACCACCCAGGCCTAAAAGCACTACAGGAGGTGATAATTCTGGACAGGTTAGAGTCTCCACTTGACAAAGTGTGTTCTGTCCTTGGACACTTCAAAACCCAGTTTCCAACCCTGTATTTGCCACAGGCTTGGGGCTGGAACATTCCCCAGGCTCAGCAAGGACAAAAGTCCAGCTCAAAGAGTTTTGCTCATAAAAACGAAGGCCACTGGTGAAGGGTGAGATTCTGCAC
This sequence comes from Ploceus nigricollis, assembly GCA_013399945.1. NCBI lineage: Eukaryota > Metazoa > Chordata > Aves > Passeriformes > Ploceidae > Ploceus > Ploceus nigricollis. The sequence continues at coordinate 37,067 of VXBC01011278.1, forward strand.
AGTCAGGGCCACATGGAACTGCCACCAGACTCAGCAAAACAAGTGGGATTTCCCATCCTTTTATTGGGAAAAAGTCACACAGAGGCATTTACTGAGCCCCAGCATTACCCTCATCACCCCAGCCCTGAGGTCAGGGATAAAACACTTTTACAGAGCTAAGCCACACCTGGGTGGTAAAAAACCAGAGCTCTAGGTGTGAGTGGTTGAAAAAATAGAATAGAAATTTGCAGGACAACTTCTGGGATTGGAAAGGAGGGAACACTGCAGCAGGATTTGCTTTGCCTGGCATTTGGGTTGGGAAAATCAGCAGGCAGCTCAAAGCTCCTGCTCAGCACAGAGACATTTTAAACCAGTAATATTTGTTGTCCAACACCACACAGGGAGGGCAACAAACACACACCAGCCTCACTTTTAGGCTGGAGGCAGTGAGAACATTTCCCTGCTTGCCATCAATACCAGAATCATCCATGAGAATAAATTCAATTATTCAGAATATGTAACACTTCACCACGGGGTGATTGTATCGAGTCAGAACTGTGGGATATCACCCTGGTCACTAAAAATGTGCTTTACTCCCCAGTCCCAGCACATCTTTAGTGATGACTGGGAGGATACAGGAGGTTTTAGGAACTACAGGATAAGCAGATCAAATAAAAAATATATCACTGATGACCTTAAGTTAAAGGCACTGCAACATACTAACAGCTAGGAAAGGAGAGAAAAAATAACAATTTGGTTTTTCTTTTTTCTTCTCCACTCCATTCTGGATACTCTGTGCCTTTCTTCCCACCAAAAGAAACCCCCTGAGTGGGGTTTTCAGATAAGTTCATCACAGAAGCCACAACCACCCCCAGCCCAGGCAGAGCTACAATCACAGGACAGAGCCAAGAATGCTGCATGTTTTGATCAGAAATGATCAGGAAATAAAGTTGAAGCAGGTGCAGTTTCACTCATTTTTAAACTTTTCAAACAAACAATACCTACTTCTCAAGCAATAAATTGCTTGCATCAATTACTCAAGAATTAAGACAATACTCAAGTTAAAGCAATGCTGGTTTTTACACGTGGGCACAGCCTGTGTGCCTGAATCTGGAAGAGAAAAAGCTCTGGTTTGTGTTCTTGTTAGGAATTTTTTAAAGAATTGTTAAGCTTTTTCCTGTTCCTTGAGTATAAGTTTCTAAAGAATTAAGGAAACAAACAAAAAAATATTTTAAGTAAGTGTGCAAACAGCTCCAACACAAAGAGAGGCAAAACCCCAGATCCACGTTCCATCCCTGTAATAAACATGAGCAAGGAGTGATGTGAAACCTTTACCAAGCAGCACTAAAGCAGCAGCCAAACCTCTTGTTTCCCACAGAGATAAGAGGCAACAACCTGCACGAGATCACAAAACTCTCCACACAAACCTGGCAGGGCCAACACCTGGAACGGCCCTGGGATAACTCCTTTCCACCAGCACCACAGTTGTACTCTGCAGGATAATGTCAGAACTGTAAAACCAACCCCAAAAAAACCCCTCTTTATTCAAGGCTTTGCTCTTAAATGCAAAGGGGATGCTCTGGTGTGACCTTACCTATCCAAGTCATCTTCCCCAACTAAAATAGGGGGGAGCGGAAGCGGAGGCAAGGTGGAAGTTTTCAGGTGTGGGATAGCAGCCGTCACAGACACTTGGGTTTTTGTAGCCACCTGGACAGAGGACTGGGAGTTCACCTGAGAGGATAAAGTAGACGTCCTTGGGTGGGAAGAAGATGGCAAAGACGTTGGGGCTGGAGGAGGGGCCTGAACAGGAGTCACTGGGGCTGGAGGCAAAGGCGGGACAGCGGGTGACGGAGGCAGCGGCGGCAGCGGCGGCGTGGGAGGCGGAGGGGTGGTGGTCGGCAGAGGTGGAGGAGGGGATTTGATGGCTGGGAGGGGGGGTGGAATCTCCTTCTCCGCTGTGTCTGTCTCCTTTGGAGATACCAGGTCCTCTACCACTGCTACAGGCTTGGAGTCTTTTGTTCCCGTGGGTTTGGAATCCCTAAGTGGAACAGGATGCTTCCTCTCCGAGTTCTCCTCTGCCTTGGGTTTCGTTGTCTCCGCAGGGGCTTTAGGCTCTGCGTTCGTGTACAGTAAATTAACCGAGTCCGTGTCCGGAGCTTTCTCAGATTTAACAGTTTTGGTGACCTTTTTAGACTCCGTCCCAGCCTCCTTGAGTTCAGCCAAGCTGTTCTCCTTCCTAGCCAGGAAAACAGGGGAGCCTTTTGCCTCCTTCCCGTCCACCTTGGCTGCAGCGGCTGCCGCGGCCGCTCGCTCCTTCTTCTTCCTGCTGAGCTCTGCCCCGAGGCTGGAGTTCAGGGGGAGCCTGCTTGGGGAGATGCTGGAATGGCGACTGCGGGAGCCAGACCTCTGCTTTTTGCTGTGAGATGAGTGTCTCGAGTAGCCAGGACTGCGGCTCCGGGACTTCACGGATTTCCTGGGGAGAGAACGGCAGGGAGAGAAATGAAACGGAGCTTCTCTCACCCTCTGAGCTACTCACCAACAGCTGAATGCAGTATTGGTCAGCTCACAGAGGCCACAACACCTGTCAGGAGAGGCTGAAGCTACTGAAAGGAGTTTCTGAGTCAATCAGGAGCAGTTCTATACCATCAATATCCACCCTCCTGTGCCAGACCCACCGTCACACTGGGAAGAGAAGGGAAGGATCAAGGCTGGACAAGCCCCAGGGGAAAGAGGAGATCACAGCTCACACACCCAACAGGAGACTCCAGTCAAGAGGATGAGCTGGCAGTGTAGGAATATTTCACAGGAATTATGTGCACCTTTAAAGGAAACCATGGGTAAAACACGACTGCCCTCACGGGAATGCTGCCTCAGGAAATCAGGCACCTCAAGCTCGTTTTACTCCCCTGGTTCTTTTACTGCCATCAGAACTCAAATCTGCATGGTGTGATTTGGAAGAAGGAAAAATAAACACCAGGAACTTTAACTCTATTGGTCAAGGTCTTCCTGTACAAAGAATGGGCTCTAAATCAGGTGTGTGTGCAGAAATAATCACAGAAAATCTGTGCTGGGAGAGAAGCAAGGCAGGAAACACCTCACAGCATCAGGGCTCCCCCCACATGAACCTGCTCAGGAGAGACGGGAAACTGATGGGGAAACCAGATAAACACCAAAATGGAAGTGGAAACTGGTACTTCCAGTGCCCATATCAAATTCCTGGTAAGCCAGAACTGTTTCCTACACTCCAGAAGGAACAAGGATTGGGCAGGGTGAGGTAGGATGCTTTAATGGTGTGGTGGGCTCTGATGCCAACAGGACAACCAAAAATTCTGAGTTCAAATACTGTAACAGACACCACACTCCACTCAGGACATATCTCATTTGGAAAACACAGAATTCCCTTGAAACAGTCCCACAGCAGTTTTAAAACACACTTAATAGCAGCAGTTCAAACACAGGTGACATTGGCTCCCTTGTAACCATACCCAGAACACAATTAACACCACCAATTAGTATTATCCCAAGACAATAAACATTTGGAAAATAAACTGGAGAAGTGAGACAACAGGAAGCTCCTGTCCCAACACCAGCAGCACCTTGCAGGAGGAGCAGCTGTGAGTGTGGGAGGTGAAGGGTTTCCCCATGGGGTGTGGGGTTCCCTCCCTACTCCAAGGATCAGCATTCCTCTCTCCCACTTGCAATACAAGCCCCAGCCTCACGCTGACAGTGGTCAAAGAACACCAGGGCTGTAGGTAAGTCCTTACCTTTAGACCTGCAAAATAAATATACAGCCAGAAGGAGAGAAAAGCAGGGTCTGCAGTCACACAGCTGTTTCCCTGCTCAACACACTGCTCTGCCATGGGAATGCTGCCTTGGGATCACCTCTTTTTCCAAGGTTTCTGCCCAGTGAACTGACAGTCTGGGCTGCAGTTTGCCTGGCACCACGAGCTGGCAGAGCAGTTACCTTTCCAGCAGCTCCAAGACATTTGCAGGCTATGGAAAACATTCCTAATGAATCCTGTAGGATGTCACCAACTGCAATCACAAAGTTTTAGGGTTAACATTCCCTACTACAATTCACCCAGGATGGATTGTTCAAGATGCTGCAATGCCCCTTCTCCTGCTCCCTGTCTTCCATCCTGCCCCATGATTAACGCCCAAAAGTTACTGCAATTCATGGAATCATGGAAGTGTTTGGGTGAGAAGAGACCTCAAAGTCATCCAGTGCCACCCCAGCCATGGCAGGGACACCTCCCACTGTCCCAGGCTGCTCCAAGCCCTGTCCAGCCTGGCCTTGGGCACTGCCAGGGATCCAGGGGCAGCCACAGCTGCTCTGGGAATCTGTGCCAGGGCCTCCCCACCCTCACCAGAATTTAATCCAGCTGGATGCAGAGCAATCAAACCAGATCACTCATGATGATCCAAAGTGAACTTCTCCAAAAGTCCAGTTTTACCTTATTTAATGGTGCTAATTTAGAAACAGCCACCAGGGACACCTGCCTGGACCAGGACAGGTGAGGGTGGGGAAGTGCTGGAATGCTCAGACCCTCTCACAGGGGTTGCTGCAGTTGCACCACAGAACCAGCACTTCCTCCCTGACCTTCCACGCTCCTCTGTTCCACCAGGAATAAATCCACCCATTGCCTCCCAGTCCTCTTCACTCCACAGGCAGCACTCACCCTTTTTTTCCTCACTAACAAAAATTCCCTACAGTTACCACACAAATAACTGCTGTTTCCAGGCTGCTGTTCACAGCTGCTTTGTGAGACCTGAAAAAGGCTCCACATCCAGAAGCTTTCCTGCTCTCCCAGCTCCACCAAAACCACCTCACCTCCCATCCTCAGAGCATCAACAGCCCCCAAAATTCCAACCCAGCACCTGCTGAGGGTCCTTTTATCACTGCAGATCTCAAAAAAACAAGCAATAAAGTGAAGAAGATGCACAGGCAGGTTTTGCTTTTGGAAGAAAACCATTTCTATCCTCTGGGATGATTTTTGTGGCTTTACCTGCAGCTACTTAATAGCATTTTTACCCCTTTTGCCCTTAATTTGTTAAGCCTTGGTGTAACATTCCACACCTTACTTGCTTTGTCAAGGTTATCCAGGATGGATGAGGGGCAATTCAGCCTCACATTCCTTCCTCCTCCTGGATAGAAATGCTCTGGGATTAAAACCCACCCTGCTGCCCCTCCAGAACTGGAAAACAGAACTAAAAGATACCAACCATGACAGCTGTGAATTAACAAAGAAATTATGGCTTCATCTAAAAATCCAAATTAAAAAGCACTATGAGATTTGTTTAAGTCACACAATCAGAAGATTGGGATGAAGGGAGTGCTAGAACCTTCCATGCTGGGATGGCCACGGTTAACAGGTGTCAGCAGAGGTGACCTGCAGAGCCCCACATCCACATAACTCCACATCATCCACCCAAAATCACCTACAAATACTTTAGTATTTTACCTGCTCTAACAACACAGAGTTAAGGATAAAGCAGAAAATACTATCTGGGAAGCCTGACTGCTCCAATTTCTCAGGAAACAAACTTTAATTCTTATTTTTGAATGCCCAGTAACCTTTCAGCACAGCAAGGCCCAGCATGTGCACGTTCACACCTCACTACACAGGAGCACTCAGCACATCCCACCTCCAGCAAGCTGAGGGACTCTGGAATTCCATCTCCTTGTTTTAGCTGCAGTGACAACAGTTGCCACACAGAATGGCAAAGCACATCTGTTATTTTCCCTACTGACCAAATCATCCTCGTTTCCTCCTCGATGGGAAGTGAGCTGTTTTGCACAGCCACTGGAAATGCAAACACTCTGGATTTTCTCCAATCAGCACAGCACATGGGTGCAGTTCCCTAATGATGTGTTTTGGACATGGAGATGAAAGAAAACACAGAATGCACTAAAAAAAAAACCTCATATTGTCAGTCAGTGGAAATCATGGAGTGTCCCAGAAAAGCCTGAGGAATACAAGCCATGGTCAGGTGTTCCCTGTCTGAGTGTGCCAGTTAAAGAGGTTTTCTCTCCCAAAAAATGTTCCTGCCCCTCCACAGGAAGCACAGAAGGGATCAGCCACTGCCCAAAGTCAGCTGCCTCCTTTCACACTGATCTGCAGCACGTCAGGGTGAGGAAGGCTCTGCCCACCCTCTCCCTCAGATGTACCCCCCTCTGTCTCCTGGACACACCTGACCAGGAGTCCCGCCCCTCCAGTCTCACCTCGCAGCCTGGGAGCTCCACAAAGCAAAACTAACACGTGAATTACAACACAGACTTCACCTGACACATGGAAAACAGGTGAAATTCCCTCTGTCCCTTTGCTGCAGTCACTGCAGGCAGGTGTTTTCCAAAGGGGCTGGAATACCTCACACAGTCAGTGAGTTATCTGCCCAGGAAAGAAAGAGGAGTAAGTTATCAAGCTAGAGGTTCAGAGAGTTGGGTACAAGCCGAATGTAAACAGTGAGTAACCTTTGGAACTCATCTGGTTTGGGGTCCAGCATTTAAGTCAGACATGTCCTCAGAAAGCAGCTCTGAAAGTTTAGGGAAGCAGCACAAAGTGCTCTGAAGTTGCTCCCATAAATCAGGAGACTGTAACTGCTGGATTCCTCAACTCAGAAGCAGCCAGCCACTTACACAGAGAGGTTCTCCTGGGAAGAAAACTCTTAGGATACCTCTGGAGCTCCCAATGGCTTCTCCCTGCCCAGGGCTGGACACTTACCCAGTGCCACGTGCACTGACACCTCCTACCACTGCACCCTCACTCTTCCAAAGGGTTAGCAAATAATGTGCCAGAGCAGCAAAAAGGATTGAAGGGAAGGAGGAGAAAACCATCCAGGCCTATCCCTGAGAACCTCCCAGGTGTACACAGAGAAAACAGGCCAGGGGAGGAGCAGCCTGGAGGAAATTTTCACTGTAAAATCACAGTGGAATACGGAGATTTTACGTCAGAGCTTCCAGGGGGTTGCAACCAACACAGAACTGCCAGCAAGGACAAAGGCAAGTTCTCCATGGAAGACAGCACTCCTGAAGTTCAGAGCTGTAGTAACAAAGACCAAATTCCAAAAGGCCCGTGTGCTTTGGGAACTGCTGAGCTGGAGGATGCAGCACAGCAACCACGGAGCAGAGCATTCCTACGGCCATTACATTCCAGGTCACATCTGAATTGCCATGGAGCTCCAAGCAAAGCTCCACAGCATCCATGGAGACAACTGGAAACTCACTGAACCTAAGCCAGGGCTACAAAAAGAAAAGATCAACATTAGACTGTGGCACAGGATGATTAATGAACACCTGAAATAAAACACACAGAGCTACCTTGAAATAATTGTTTTCTTCTGGAAAAAAGTTACTGAGTAAAAGGGGGAAAGAGAGAAAATTAGAGGTAAACCAAAATCCAGCTGGTTGTTCCTCACCCTTCCAGACTGCCCAGATTTCAGAAGGGAAGGGAAGAAATTCTAGTGCTGAGAAAAGAAAGTTTAGGCTGGGAGATGGAGTTTGCACGTGGTTGTCTCTAATCCAAAGGCAAAGAAAAGACAAGACAGTTCAGAAAGAGCAAAATCCACCCCAAAGGAGCCCTCCTGAGAACCAGGACCATGTTCTCACACGCAATAAACAGATAAAGGCTTCCAGAAATAGGTGAAAACATTCCCCATGCTGAACTTCCCACCAGGTAAGCGCCTTAGATCCTGCTCTGGGAGCCTCCCCACGCAGGGGCCACTCCAGAGGTGGGTGTAACTTAATCCCAGGAGCTCCTCCAGCCTCCCTGCCTGCCCGGAGCCAACATGGACGCTGCCTCCCTCCAGGCACAGAGGCGTTTCCCAAAGTGTCAACTCCATTTCCAAGGGAACTGTCAAGGCCCCAACCAAAGCAACTCCACACACGTCACTCCATGGCCAAATGGGCACCAGAGGGGAGGAAAGGAATCATAGAATCATGGAATGGTTTGGGTTGGAAAGGGCCCTCAAGACCATCCCATGGGTAAGAATCCCTTCCACTACCCCAGCTTGCTCCAAGCCCGGTCCAACCTTGGACAACTCCAGGGATGGGGCATCTACAACTTCCCTGGGCAAGTGCACCAGGCCCTCACCACCCTCACGGGGAAGAATTTTTTTCCTAATATCCCACCTAAACCCACTCTCCCTCNGCGGGCGTTGGACTGGTAGCCCACGGGCTCCTTGTAGGGCGGGCTGAGGGACTGGCGGCGTGAGGAGCCGCCGGGGCTCTTCCTGTAGGGATCGTAGGTGCTGGAGGTGTGCGAGCGCGGCGGGCTGAGGTCGTACTCCTGCACGTAGGAGGCTCCCGAGGGGCTGTCGTCCAGTTTCGGGCTGTCCGACCATTTCCTGTGAGGGCTCCTGGATTTCCTCTTCGGGCTGTCGATGGTTTTGTAACTTTTGGGAGCATCCCTTTTGCGATGGCTTTTGCTGCGCTCTTTGTGGCTGGACTTGAGCTCCCGCTCCTTCCTGGATTTCTCCTTGTGCGCCTTGGCCGAGCGCGATTCCTTGTTGCTGCTCTTGGAGGAGAGCGCCTTGGCGTGCTCCTCGCTCTCCAGGAGCCTCTTGGAGGATCCCGATATCCTCTCCTTGGTGGACCTGCTGGAAGCATCCAGGCTCTTTTCCAACTTCCTGTCTTTCTCCGCCTGTTTGCTCTTCATCAGCTCCCGGAGTCGTTTGTGCTGGTGGTGCCGGTGCTTCTGGGCCCGCTCGCTCCTCTCCGCCCTCCTCTCCTCGTTGTCCCTCCTGTCCAGCTTGAGGGCCACATCGTCCGAGAAGGTGTCCGAGTCCGAGCTGATGTCATCGTACTCCACCAGCGGCTTGATCACCGCTCCCAGGGGCGCCGCCGCTTCCTGGGCCGCCAGCGGGGACTCCTTGGAGTGCCTGGACTTGTGCCTCTTGTGCCTGGAGCCCGCCCGGTGCCTCTCCTTGCTGTTGGAGCTCCCGCTGCCCGGCTGCGAGGACCCCCCGCCGCCGTCCTTCTTGCCCCCATGTCTCTCCGGATTTGGCATT
>VXBC01011278.1:52402-65323 GCA_013399945.1 Ploceus nigricollis
TGTGCTTGGATTGGGGGGGTCTTGTGAGCTTGGATTGGGGATTTTGTGTGCTTGGATTCAGGGGTTTTGTGTGGGTTTTTTGTGGGTTTGTGTGCTTGGATTGTGGGGTTTCTGTGTTGGATTGGGGATTTTGTGAGCGTGGATTGGGGATTTTGTGTGCTTGAATTGTGGGGTTTTGTGGGGGTTTTCTGTGGGTTTGTGTGCTTGGATTGTGGGGTTTTGTGGGGGTTTTCTGTGGGTTTGTGTGCTTGGATTGTGGGGTTTTGTGGGGGTTTTCTGTGCACCTCACAGTGACTTTTGTTCTGTTTCCTCTGGCAGCCTCGGGTCCCACCTGAGTGCGAACGGCACCGAGTGCTACATCACCTCAGACATGTTTTATGTGGAAGTGCAGCTGGACCCTGCAGGGCTGCTCTGTGATGTCAAGGTGGCTCACCATGGAGAAAACCCCGTGGTGTGTATTCCTGGGAAAGAGGAACCCTTGTGCTTTTGGGATTCCTGTTTATCTCCCTTTGTTTTGAGCAGAGGAAATGGGTTTTAGTTAACATTCCTTTAGACCCTGAGTTACACCCTTGCTGCTCATTCTAGTGGGAGGTAAAATCCTCCATGGAGTAGTTTGCTCCTGTGGGATTTTCTGATCAGTGCACCCTATGGATTCACAACTTCCAAAATCACTTGGGGAAGTTACCTCAATTTTTCTGAGAATTTCATGGAAGTTATCGCTGTGTTTCCAAGGAAAGGAAAGGGAAATTATTCTTACAAAGCTCAGATCTGGGAATGGAAAGTTAAAAATTGTGGAATGCTGGGAGAAAATGGTTTTACTGCCCTTCTGCACGTGGAGGAGAGTTTGATCTTGGTGTTTCATTTGCCTCTCCTCAAAACAGCCCATCTGTAATACCCCTATGTAAGCTCATAGATTTTCAACCTAAATCTTCACAGTTTGAGAAGTTTATTTCAAATTAATAATTTAAGATGAAATCTTATTACATGGACTTGTCCCAGGAGGGCTTGAGGAGCAGAAGTAGAAGCACAGCAAGGCATGGTTGTGAGCCTTGTGTGGCTTCCCAGGAAAAGCTGATGCTTGGGAATTTCCCTGCCCTGATATTTCCCAGCTGCAGAGCTGCACAAAGCCTGGAGTGCCTGCATTCCACACTGACATCCTTGTGTGTTCTTTCCTTTTCAGAGCTGTCCAGAGCTGGTGCAACATCTGAGGTGAGTGACAGGGGTGGGTTGTTGTGTTTCCTCACAGGTTTCTCTTTGCTGTTATGATCTGATGCTGTTTGATGTCTGGAAACACAAAATTCTTCACAACTGCTCCTTCCCCACAAAGGTGTCTTCACTTCTCCAGGGGATTTTCTGGCTTTGGCTCAGATCTTGTGATTCTGGCTGCTGTGTAAGGTATCTTCAAAGCCCACAGCACATTAAAGCTGGATCATTTGAAGAACACATTTTCATGTAGAACAAGTCTTTTTTTTTTTTAAGTGGCTTGGTGTCTTTATTAATGTCACTTTTTAAAATGAGACCTGTTACCAATTTGAATACTTGGTAACTTTTCCCTTTTTCCTTTCAGAGAGAAGAATTTTGATGAGTTTTCAAAGCATCTGAGGGGACTTGTGAACCTGTATAAGCTGCCAGGGGACAAGTAAGTCCAGGATATGTTTATATCCACATATATAAAATGAAATAACAAGTCTAGAATACATTTATTTATACCCACACATATAAAATAAAAAAAAAACCTCCAAGCTTGTGGGTTTGCACTGCACAGTTCCTTTCAAGTTTTCTTATATTGTTTTATTGTTTTTTTTTTTTCCCTAAGCAAACTTAAAACTAAAATGTACTTGGCTCTGCAGTCCTTGGAGTTGGATCTCCAAAAGATGGCTGGGATGTATTGGTAAGTTTTGTGGTGTCTGTGTGGTTCCTAAATCTCTATAAATGCTTAGAGCTCTGAGAAATTCCTTTTTAACTGCAGGATTTGGTTGGAAGAGAGTCTAAAAGGCAAAATAAAAAGTTTGTAGCCAGGTGGATTCAGTGATGATGTGGTTTAAATTGAGAAAGCTTTGGCCTTGTTTCACTGCTGTGGATCAGTGATAAACCAGCCATGCTGTAGAGGGTAAAGCAGCTTTTGTTTTGCCTGTACAGTGTGAAGTTTTGGATCAATCCCTCTTTGGGTCCCAGAAATGTGAATTTTGAGTTGAAATCAGTCTCAGCAGATTAATTTTGGCTTCAGGTGTGGCTGTGGCTTGTTTCAGACTGTGACTGCCTCTCTTGCAGGCAAGCCACCAACGCAAACCCCCTGGACAAGATCCTCCATGGCAGTGTTGGCTATCTCACCCCCAGGAGTGGAGGTACCTGGGATTCACTCTTAAAAAAAAGGAATTAACTTCAATTAATTTTAATACATTTTTAAAATTTATTTGTTCCTGGCCTCAAGTATGGGTCAAAATTTCACATTAACTGATGAAAAATAATAAAGTAAAAGAGGGACAAAGTCTTTGGGTGTTTGTGTGGCTTTGTGGGGTGGGGGTGATCAGGATGACTTCTCAGGATGCCTCATCAGGAGTTTCTCTCCCCCAGGTCTCCTGATGAACCTCAAATATTACGTCTCCCCCTATGATTTATTTGAGGATGGCACTGGAGCCCCCGTGGTTTTGCATGAGAACAATGGTAGGTCAGCTGTGGAACTGCTGCTGCTGCTTGAAGGAGGGAAGGAAGCAGAATTCCAGCCCAGCCTGTGCTGTCACCTTGTCCAGCAGGACAAGCACAGGCTGTCCTGTGGGTTTGATGAACCCAGGTGTAAGCACTGGTCCCAGGTGGCCACTGGCCATTGGACCTTGTGGTTGTGCTGGAGTTGGAGCTGGGCTCCTGTGGGGTATTGGGGTTTGCAGGCAGAGCCTTTTTCCTTGCAGTGAATCTCATTTTAACATGGGATTTGTTTTGTTACCTGAATAAAAACATAGAATCCCAGAATGGTTTGGGTTTGGAGGGACCTTAAAGCTCATCCAGTTCCAATCCCCTGCCATGGGCAGGGACACGTTCCACTATCCCAGGTTCCTCAGAGCCCCATCCAGCCTCGTGCCTCTCCCATCACACTGGAAGATTGCTTTTATGCATGGACATCTGGCTCTTGTTACAATGCCAAAACCAAGCTCCAGTTGTCAGGAAAAAAAGAGGGGGACATTATCCAAAACCATAATTTGTTTTGCTTTGCAAAGAGCAAACTATGAACTCTCAAATGCGTTTGGAAAATATTTTGAGAATGATGCAATTGGTCCACCTGGCAAGAGGGAAATGGAGCTTTGGGTAGAACAGTCAGTTTGGCTGCTGTCCATTTGAGGGTGAACAGTGAACTCTGTGCCTTGTGGGGAAAGCCAGAGTAATATTTTATGGAATCACAGAATATTTTGTGTTGGAAGAGACCCTAAGGCTCATCCAGTTCCATGGGCAGGGACACCTTCCACTATCCCAGGTTGCTCCAAGCCCCATCCAACTTGGCCTTGAACACTTCCAGGAATGGAAAGTATATTTAATTCATATTTAATCCACAAAACTTGCCACTGGTGGGTTTTTTTTCCATCAGCTCATGTCCTTGTTGGGTTCTTCTGCTTCCCCCCGCAGTTCCTCGCTCGCTGGGTATGAACGTGTCGGTGACAGTCGAGGGAACCATGGCCATGCACAAACTTCCAATTGCTCCCCTGATCATGGGCTCCCATCCTGTGGACAGCAAAGGGTAAGGGCAGGACACGGGGCCAGCACTCAGCTGGGGAATTGTCTCAGCATTACAAGAATTCCACATGTGCTGCCTGTAGGCCAAGAAACGCCTGTTTCAGGGCTGTCAGGTGCTTCTGAGGAGTGCCTTCATTTTTAAGGTGTAACAAGGTGTATTTGAGCAAACAAGTGTTAATGTCAGGTGACAGCAGAAGCCCTGCAGCTCACAGGACCTTTTGTCCCCCCATTCTTCCAGAACTCCATCTTTCTCCTCGATCACCAGTGCCAACAGCGTGGACTTGCCCGCTTGTTTCTTCCTGAAATTCCCGCGTCCCATTCCAGTATCTCGAGCTTTCATCCAGAAACTGCAGAGCTGCACAGGTGAGTTGCAGACCTGTCAGACACATCTCTGGGGTTTTATTAATGTTCCCTCATTTCTATCAGTAAATGCTGCTGATTTTTAAGATGTGCCAGGGGAGTTGTTTGGGGTTTTGGCTTTTCTCAGTCACACCTGGACAGGTTTTCCACCGTCTCTCCCTGGCTTCCAGATGCCATCATTCCACATTCTCTTGTCCCCTCAGGTATCCCTCTGTTTGACACACCACCCACGTTTGTGCCCCTGTATGAGCTGATCACACAGTTTGAGTTGTCCAAGGAGGCCGATCCCCTGCCCCTGAACCACAACATGCGCTTCTACGCCGTAAGTGTGCGCTCCCAGCCAGCCTGGGCCACCTCCACAGCAGCTTTTCAGGGGGGTTCAGCTGTTTCAGGTGTCTTCCAAGTGGGAGAAACAAAATGGGTTCTGTATTTATTCACAGACAAAACTTGTTCCTCAAGCATCAGGATTTGTGTACAGGGTCCTGGCACAGGTGCCCAGAGAAGCTGTGGCTGCCCCATCCCTGGCAGTGTCCAGTGCCAGGTTGGACAGGGCTTGGGGCAATCTGGGATAGTGGGAAGTGTCCCAGTCTGTGGCACTGGATGGGATTTAAGGTCCTCCCAACCCAAACCATTCCATGATTCTGTGATGACCATGGTACTTAGGAAAATTAGGTATTGAAAGATGTTTTGCTGTTGGAGTGCAGCTGCAGGGAGGAGAGCAGAGGGGCTGAGCCTTCCCAGGATCTGTCCCTTCCTTTTGTCCAGTGATGTGTGGCTGAATGAATTGCAGCATTTTGGGAGAAATCCTTAAATTTGTGGATGAGTGTTAACTCCAGAGATTTCTCTCCCCAGAAGGGATGCCATCCAGTGTGAAACTGTTTTAGTGGGAGCAGTGAATGCTGTTGGGCAGTATTACTTCTGAGGAATTAAAATGTTTCCCTTGTTCAGAGCGGAAGGAAAACATCCTCAGTGTTTGTCCCTATCAGCCTGAAAGGTGACATGGTGTCAGTGGCCTCTGAGCACTGCTGGATGTCCATTATCCCCTTCTAAAGCAGGGATTGTTTGTCAGGCTCTTCCAGGACAGCAGCACTGTTACTTCCTGAACAAAGACGCTCCTCTCCCGGACGGACGAAGCCTCCAGGGAACTCTGATCAGCAAAATTGCTTTCCAGCACCCCGGCAGGGTGCCCCTCATCCTCAACTTGATCCGGCACCAGGTGGCCTACAACACCCTCATCGGCAGCTGTGTCAAGAGGACAGTCCTGAAGGAAGGTGGGTGCCACCTCCAGAGGAATATGGGGTGGGAATGATGAACTCTGGGCAGCTTTCCTCATAAGAAATGAGGCCTTTGCTGCTTCCCTTGTTTTTTTCCCATCTGTGTGGGGGTTTTGAAGCTTTGGTTCATCTCCACTGTTCCCTCAGTTAAAAGTTCCTGTGTCTTTCAGATTCTCCTGGGATCCTGCAGTTTGAAGTTTGTCCTCTCTCTGACTCCTGTTTCAGTGTATCCTTCCAGCACCCTGTGAATGACTCCCTGGTGTGTGGTAAGTGGCCTCAGGGGCAGCAGGAGCAGCGTTTCTGGGAAGGCTGGCAGGGTTTCCTCACCCTGTGTGCAGGATTCTCATCTCTCCCTGCTCTCTTGCAGTGGTGATGGACGTGCAGGACTCCAGCCATGTGAACTGTAAGCTGTACAAAGGGCTGTCTGATGCCCTCATCTGTACAGATGATTTCATTGCCAAGGTTGTTCAAAGGTAAGCTGGGATTTTGTCCCACCTCGTGCTCCCAGTCACACAGATGAGCTCTGCTGCACCTCGTGTTTATCCAGCACTTCTGGAGCTGTTCTGTGGTTGTTTGGAGGAGAGAAGAACTCAGAATCATGCTGAAAATTCAATGCCAGACATTGAACTGTAGCTACTTATTTTTGTTTTTGTTGTTCACACAGGGCTTTTGTCAGCTCAGTCACATTCAGAACAGAGCAGGACATTCCCAGGGCACAACACTCCTGTCACCTTTTGAGTGGGAACCACTGGTTTTGCTTTCAGCACATTATAGACTTATTATCCCTGAGGAGAATGTGGTGTTATCACTGATTTTTGAGCTCAAAAAGCTGCCCCTGCCCATGGCAGAGGGGTGGAACTGGATGGGCTTTAAGCTCTTCCAACCCGAGCCATCCAGGGATTTTTATAAGGTTGTAGGAAATCAGGTTTACCAAGCTTAGATAGAGGTTCTTCCTGCCAGAACTGGAGTAACAACACAGATTCCTTCATGAAGACAAGACGAGGGGGAATGGCTTTAAACTGAAACAGTAGTTTAGGTGGGATATTGGGAAGGAGTTGTTCCCTGTGAGGGTGGGGAGGCCCTGGCACAGGGTGCCCAGAGCAGCTGTGGCTGCCCCTGGATCCCTGGCAGTGCCCAAGGCCAGGCTGGATGGGGCTTGGAGTACCCTGGGGCAGTGGGAGGTGTCCCTGCCCATGGCAGAGAGTGGGACTGGATGGGCTTTAAGGCTCCTTCCAAACCAAAACATTCCATGATTCTGTAGTTGCATCCTGTGCTTTTTAACTATCAGATAATGATCTGTCAGCTGTCAGTTATTAGAGATAATTGATTCATTCTCCCTCTGTGATTGCAAGTGCAGGTGTCTCGTGGCTGGATAAGGGTGGTGGGAGAAGTGTGAATTCAAGCACAACAGCAGGACATAAAACCTGGACCTGCTGCTCTCCTGTGCAAGCCCCTGAGTGCTTGTTTTATACCTGCTGGAGGTATAACACCTCCCCAGTGACCTTTGCTGTGGGAAAACCTGAGCCCCAGCCTGAGCCTGTGCTGTGTCTTGCAGGTGCATGTCCATCCCTGTCACCATGAGAGCCATCCGTAGGAAAGCAGAAACCATCCAAGCTGACACGCCAGCCCTGTCCCTCATTGCAGAGACAGTTGAAGACATGGTGAAGAAAAACCTGCCCCCAGCCAGCAGCCCAGGGTATGGCATGACCACAGGCAGCAACCCAATGAGTGGGACCACCACCCCAACCAACACTTTTCCTGGGGGGCCCATCACTACTTTGTTTAACATGAGCATAAGCATGAAAGAGAGGCATGACTCGGTGGGCCATGGGGAGGACTTCAGCAAAGTGTCTCAGAACCCTATTCTCACTAGTTTGTTGCAGATCACAGGGAATGTGGGGTCTACCATTGGCTCAAGTCCAACCCCCCCCCACCACACACCACCACCAGTATCCTCACCAGCCAGCAACACCAAGAACCACCCCATGCTCATGAACCTTCTTAAGGAGAATCCCCCTCAGGATTTCTCCACTCTCTATGGGAGCAGCCCTCTGGAAAGGCAGAACTCTTCCTCTGGCTCCCCCAGAATGGAAATGGGCCCTGGGGGGAATAAACAAAAGAAAAAAAAATCCCGCATGCCAGCCGACAAGCCCAAGCACCAGACTGAGGATGATTTCCAGAGGGAGCTCTTTTCCATGGATGTTGACTCCCAGAACCCCATTTTTGATGTCAACATGACTGCAGACACCCTGGACACCCCTCATATTACTCCAGCACCCAGCCAGTGCAGCACTCCTCCCGCCACCTACCCCCAGGCGCTCCCCCACGCCCAGCCCAGTATCCAGAGGATGGTTCGCCTGTCCAGCTCGGACAGCATCGGGGCCGATGTCACCGACATCCTCTCGGATATAGCAGAGGAGGCTTCCAAGCTGCCCACCAGTACCGAGGACTGCCCACCCATTGGGACTCCAGTCAGAGACTCTTCTAGTTCAGGACATTCACAAAGTGCCCTCTTTGACCCCGATGTTTTTCAGACCAACAGTAGTGAGAACCCCTACACAGACCCCGCAGACCTGATCGCGGACGCCGCTGTGAGCCCCAACAGCGACTCCTCCAACCATTTTTTTCCAGACGGGGTAGATTTCAACCCTGACTTGCTGAACAGTCAGAGCCAGAGTGGTTTTGGGGAGGAATACTTTGATGAGAGCAGTCAGAGCGGAGACACTGATGATTTCAAGGGCTATGCCCCCCAGGCTCTAACTAATTTGGGGGTGCAAGTCTTGGGGGCTGATGGGGGGGAAAATAAATTTAAGGGGAGCGCTCCGTCCGATACGGTGGATTTTAGTATTATTGCAGCTGCCAGCAAAGCACTGGGGTCCTCTGACATCATGGAGCACCACAGTGGAGGTCAGAGCCCTTTGCTGAACACGGGGGATTTAGGAAAAGAGAAGTCTCAGAAACGGGTAAAGGAAGGCAATGGGTCTGGAAGTGCCATGGCAGGTGCCGGGATAGATGGGAAGCCAGGGAAGCGCAGCCGGACGCCATCCAGTGATGGCAAAAGCAAAGAGAAACTTCCAAAGCGGAAGAAGCAGGAGACAGATGGGAAATCTCCATCCCATAGTTCATCCAACAGGCCCTTCACGCCACCAGCGAGCACAGGTGGGTCCAAATCTCCGGGGAGTTCAGGCAGATCCCAGACTCCTCCCGGGGTAGCTACTCCTCCTATTCCAAAAATAACCATTCAGATCCCAAAAGGAACAGTGACTGTTGGCAAACCTTCTTCACACGGCCAGTACACGAGTAGTGGTTCTGTCACCTCCTCCAGCAGCAAAAGCCATCATAGCCATTCTTCCTCCTCCTCCTCTTCTTCCTCCTCTTCAACCTCAGGCAAAATTAAAAGCAAATCAGAAGGGTCTTCTGGCTCAAAGATGAGCAGCAGCCTCTACTCCAGCCAAGGCGGCTCCGGTTCAGGTCAGTCCAAGGGCTCGGCCCAGTCGGTGGGAAAGCCGGGATCCTCCCCCATCACCAAGCACGGCCTCAGCACCGGCTCTGGCAGCACCAAGATGAAACCTCAAGGAAAGCCATCGTCCCTCATGAACCCTTCCATGAGCAAACCAAACATCTCCCCGTCCCACTCGAGACCCTCGGGGGGTTCTGACAAACTCTCCTCTCCCATGAAACCTGTCCCGGGTACTCCCCCGTCGTCTAAAGCAAAGTCACCCATCAGTTCAGGTTCTGGTGGGTCCCACATGTCTGGGACTGGATCAAGCTCGAGCATGAAATCGTCTTCAGGAATGGGATCCTCTGGGTCTGTGTCACAGAAACCGCCTCCCTCGTCCAATTCCTCCACGGCATCTTCATCTTCCTTTTCATCCAGTGGGTCTTCCATGTCTTCATCCCAGAACCAGCATGGAAGCTCCAAAGGCAAGTCCCCGAGCAGAAACAAGAAGCCATCGCTGACCGCAGTCATAGACAAGCTGAAGCACGGGGTGGTCACGAGCGGGCCTGGCGGAGATGACCCCATGGATGGACAGATGGGGCCGAGTTCCAATTCCTCAAGCCATACAATGTCCTCCAAACACAACATGTCTGGAGGGGAGTTCCAGGGAAAGCGGGAGAAGAGCGACAAGGAGAAATCGAAGGTCTCTGTTTCTGGAGGATCCGTTGACTCTTCCAAGAAGAACTCAGATTCCAAAAATGTTGGAAGCACTGGAGTGGCCAAAATTATCATCAGCAAACACGATGGTGGTTCCCCCAGCATTAAAGCCAAAGTAACTCTGCAGAAACCCGGGGAAGGGGGCGGGGATGGGCTGAGGCCTCAGATGGCTTCTTCCAAAAGCTACGGATCCCCCCTGATCAGCGGCTCCACCCCCAAACACGAGCGCTGCTCCCCCAGCCACAGCAAATCCCCGGCCTACACCCCCCAGAACATCGACAGCGAGAGCGAGTCGGGCTCTTCCATCGCCGAGAAATCCTACCAGAACAGCCCCAGCTCCGACGACGGCATCCGGCCCCTGCCCGAGTACAGCGCCGAGAAGCACAAGAAGCACAAAAAGGAGAAGAAAAAAGTGAAAGACAAAGACCGGGACAGGGAGCGGGACCGGGACAAGGACAGGGACAAGAAGAAGTCCCACGGCATGAAGCCCGAGAGCTGGTCCAAGTCTCCGATCTCGGCGGATCAGTCTCTGTCCATGGCCAGCAACGCCATCCTCTCGGCCGAGCGGCCGTCCCGGGCCAGCCCCGAGTTCCTGATCGGGGAGGAAGATGATGATCTCATGGATGTTGCTCTAATTGGCAATTAATTCTCCCAGATGAGCTGTCTGCAGGTCCTGGAGGGAAGGAAGGAAGGATTCATCTCAACCCTGCCACACGGATCTTCACAGGGTGTGTTTGGAGAGGGGGAAAATAAGTATTTCCAAGGTATTTCCAAGATTTTCAGACCACCAAGGTCTGTGCAGAAGGATGTGAGTGCCAGCAGCCAGGTCCCTGCCTGTGGCCTTCATCCTGTGGGCACTTCCATTCTTCCTGGATTTATGAGTATTATCATCCCTGTCGGAGTTAACGGGGATGAAGCTGAGTGTGGGAATGTGGGAGCAGCTCCCAGATGGGGCAAACAGACATAGGCTGGTCTGGGAGATCCCAGTCCCTCTGCCCTCTTCCCATTCAGGATAAGCTCCTTTTGGATGTAGGAAGTTTTAAAGTAATTATTTTAGGAAGTGTTTTAGGGCTGGGTTTTAATTCTTTGGAAGAAGGAAAACCACGAGGTTTTTAATTTATTTTATTCCCACGGCATTCCTTCATTCAATGCCCAGCTTAGGACGGTGCCTCTGGCACAAGCTGGGCACTGTTTCCTCATGGAAATCAGGATTTTATCCCTGGTCACAGCTCTGAGGCATTGCTGCTGCCTTGGGTTTGCCTTCCCATTTGTTTTAGCTGTTTATTCACCTCCATGTGGGAACACCTCGTGCTCCTCATTTTCCCCCAGAAGGAATTTGGGTAGAGCCCATGGGTTTGGGTGGCTCTGCAGCTTTGGTGACATTCCAGCAGGGTGAAATTCCAGCAAATCTCAATGGAAAAGGGACTCCTGCCTGCACCAACAAGCTTCCCTGGGATCTCCTCATGCTGCTGAGCTGGGGGTTGTGGTCACACAGAGGGGCACTGCCCTGGGAAGGATTGTCCAGCTAAGGGAGCCGTGTCCTGCTTGGAAAACATTCCCAGAGTGGCTCAGCTGGGATCAGAGTTGCAGCAGAAGTGTTGATTTCCTTAAAAGATGGATTTTCCCCTTTTGGCTGGAATTAGGAGCATGACTCAGGCATCCTCTCCAGGCTGGTCTTGTGGTCCCTGAAAGGAAAAGAGACTCAGGAGAGTGTTTTATTTTTAAAAGCAGTTTCATCTGATTCACTGAAGAGGAATGTGGGAAATCAGGAGTTCTGCAAACACATCTCCTGTGGAATTATGTACTGAGCAGGATCTTGCTCCCACTGGATTTTGCTGTCGGTGCTGGAGGCCAGGATTTCCCCGTGGGAATGAGGTTGTGCTTCACCTTTGGGGATGCAGCGTGAAAAGATGTCAAGGATTTGAGTTTTTCTTTTAAACCACTGAAATTTCCCATCCTGGGCTGACCCCAGGGATAGCCCAGGGAAGCCGTTTGGTTTCCAGTCCCCGCCATGCTTCTTTTTTAGTAGGTTGGCAACTATCCTGTTAATTGTAGGGATTTTTCACCCCTTCCTCCTGCCTCCAGTTTAATTCCAGGGCTCCTGCAGAGTGTGGGAGCCTGAATGTCTCCCAGACTTCCCCCAACTCTGGAGAACTTCCCCTCCTTACATTTTCCAGTATTTATCTCTTATTCCTGGTGTCCTGCACGCCACAACCTCCCCCTCACCAGAGCTTGAAATGATAGGAAAATGGGAACTAAATCCAAGCCTGGAGCAAGCACTGATACCTGGCACAGTGTTGGAATCGTGGGACTGGGGGGTGCTGCAAAGAGGATGTCAGGAATACAAATCCCAGAGGAATTCAGCTGGACACCCTGCTCCAGTGGCTCCCTTGGGCATGGTGCCAGCCCAGCCTCTGCAGGGCTGCCTGCCCCCATCTCCTGCTGTTATTTAATCTATTTTTTTTTTGACAAAATCCCTTCGATCCGTTGCGAGTTGTGTGAGGGCACAACCAGCCTTCCAAAAGAAGCACTTTCAAGTGGAATCCAGGCTGGGAATTCCCCAGGATGGCTCCCTGGACTCGTCCTCAGCCAGAGCTGTGTTTTCCTGCTGTGCTGCACACTAAAAGTTGGAAGGGAAAGCAGCAAAATTGACACAAAAACCTGTTTTAAAGGAACAAGCTGCACTCGTTTCCTCTCCCCTCACCCAGACCAAAGCTCAGTATCCAAAATTCCCCCTGTGGAAGGTGGGAACAGAGGGAACAACGTCTCCTCCAGCCCAAATTTAAAGCTTTTCACCCCATTTTGGTGCCCTGTCCCCTTCCTAGGAGAGCTGAGGTGCGTGACCACGCAGAGGCTTTGGGGTGTCAGTGCTCGGGCTCTGAGAAATGGTTTATTTTTGGAATATTTTTGCTTATATTCTCAATAATTTTACATCTTTCAGTATTCAGAAAGATAAAGTAAAGTGAAAATTAAATATAAGCCAAACCTTTTAATCTCAGGTGGTGAAGTGAACACGGAGATTAAAAGAAACTGGTTCTTTCCTCGATTATCATGATGTACATAAATCCCTGGCTGGAAAATCGCTGGAATTGTAAATATCCCGGCTCCCGCGGCAGTTTTTTCGGGCGGAAAGTGGAATTTCAACTTTTTTGGAAATATCGCAGAGAACATGTTTATTTACATGCAAATAAACCCCTTTGGTACAAAGCGGGCTCGGCTCCGTGCTGGGGGAGGGTCGCAGGGGCATCCCCGCCATGCTTGATTTTCCCGCGAGAATGACATCACCATGACGTCACCCCTGCGCGGAGCGCTGATTGGTTGAACTCGCTGCTCCCGGAAGGGAGCGGAGGGGCGGGGGACGCCCCCTCCCCTCCCGGGACCCCCGATCCCCGCAGCCCCCCGGACACC
>VXBC01011278.1:66409-97170 GCA_013399945.1 Ploceus nigricollis
TGGGGGGGCGTTCAGGGGGAGAAAGGAGCCCGCAGCACCGATTTTTTATTGTTTTTTGGGTGGGGGGCAGTAGCCGGGGGAAAAAATTTGCTTACGGGGAGGTGGGGGATGGAGAGGACGGAAGGAGAGGAGGGTAAACAATGAGATCTATTCAAAGGACAGGGCACAAAGCGGAGTGTGGAGCCAGGGCGATTCCAGCCGCATTGTTGTCCCAGCTGTCTTCCCGTGGGAGGAGGAGGAGGGGGTAGGGAGGAAGGGCAGCGGCGGGGTTTACTTCCCATCGCTGCGAGAGGCTGTGGAGGATGGAAATCCCTGCTCGCTGCTTCTCCGGACTGCCCGGCCCTTGTGGGGGACAAAAAAGAGCCTGGAATGGTAAAAGAGGAATGGTAAAAAGAGAAATGGTAAAAAGAGTGGCTGTTGGAGAGGGGTGGGATGGCGATGCAGGGAAATGCTGGTTAATGGTGAACTGGAGAGGCTCTGGTTCCACAGGGCTCCGTGTGGGATTGCTCAGCCCTGGCGTTCAGAAAGGTGCAGGAAATGCTGGTGGTCCCACACTGCACGTGGGATTGTTTTCTTCCTCCATCAGATCCCTGTGAGAGCTGCAGCACTGTGAGTTTGGGGTGGGCTCGGGTGTTTTGGATGTTGTAACATTCGTGTTTCTGTAGCATCCAGTGCTAAAAGCACTGGGCTCACCCTGGGAACCCAGAGGGGAGCCTGCACATGAGCCCTGCCTTATCCAGGGTTATTGTATTTACTGTTCTGGGCTCTTCTTGCCTGCACAGATTTTTTTTATTTATTTTTTTTACCCTCTGAGACCTTTTTTTTATTTTTATTTTGCACTGCTGCAGAGTGGCTGGATATAGAGCAAAGAGTAAAAGCAGGTTGGTGACAGATTTTGGGGGGAAATGTCTCCTAGGGCATCAACATCCTTTGCTTCCTCAGCCTTTGCCTCTCAGTGCTGGAGTTCATTCCAGTTTTGGGAGGGTTTTCATCAGGGTTGCACCAGGACACGATGAACCCAATTCATTGGGGAAAAAGAGTGGGGAAGAGCTTTGTTTGTCCTGTTTTGGGTGGGGTTTTTTCTTTGCTGGAATGTTATTTTCTTCTCATAGTAAAAAGCAGACAAGTTGGAAAACGAGCAAAATGCTCGAGGAGCCTTTGAGGCCTAAAATTAATTTTTAAAACCTATATTTATACAGGAAGAGTTGGTGTGTTATAGAAAGGCTTATTTTGAGCTACAAGAAGTGCCTTTAAACATCATCCTGTTTCTTGGCTGTTTTGGTTGCTGTGTTCTGTGGCTGTCCCATCCCTGGAAGGGTCCAAGGCCAGGTTGGAGAGGGATGATCTGGGACAGTGGGACATGTCCCTGCCCGTGGCAGGAGGTGGCACTGGATGAGTTTGAAGGTCCTTTCCATCCCAAACCATTCCATGATTATAAATCCAAGGAATCCTTTATTTCCCCAGCATGGATTATCTCTGACCCACTCACCTGGAAAACCTGGGAACTTTTAGAGCTGTTTTCCTGTAAATTAGTGATTTTCCAGTGAGGTTGTGTAGGTCAGAAGAGCTTCCAAAACGTGTGTTCACACTTAGAAATAGAGTTATTTTCCAGAGGGTGGAATGGGTGGAAATTCCTCTCTGCTTCCTAGAAACCAGTTTGTAATGGCTGTGCTTTGCAAGTGAAAGGTCTGTGAGAGTTCACATTTCATGGCACAGGGGGAAAATTGGGCAGAAATGTCTGGAGACTGGGAGCTGCTCTTCAGAGCTGTGAAATACTGTAAGGTCATGAAGGCAGTGGGTGTTTGTTCTCCTCTTCCTCCTCCTCTTCCTCCTCACCTGTGGTACTGCCAGGGCAGTTCCCCTGGCTGAGCAGGGGGAAGTTTTGAGTCTGGAATCTTATTTTGGGGTAAAAATAGCCCGATCTGGGGCTGTGACTAATAAATATGTTGTGTCTGTTTCAGACTTGAAATAACGGGTGAAATGCGGAGGGGGAGGCTGGGTTGGGTTTGCACTTCATTTATTGTCTTTTGTGGAGCCACGTAAACAGATTCCTGAGCCATTGTTGTTGGGTAATTCACAAATCCAGTCGTCAGGGGGGTTAATAATAATAACTCCTTACTGTAGGAATAAAATATGGTGTGGAATATGGGCAAAGCTCCTTAAGTTGGACTTGCATGTGAGTTTCTGATTCCAGGAAGAGTGGAATTCTCTTTTTCTTGGGAATGCCATGGAGCATATTGGGATTAGTCCCTTTACAGGAGGTGTGGCCACCGCAGAGAAAATCACCACTTACTGCAGCAAAGCAAACAAAGAGGGAAAACATTACCCAGATTGACTCCTAATTCTCTGTGGTGTCGGTTTAATGTGCAACATGCCCCAACAGATCCCAATCCATGCTTATATTTGGGATTTCTCTGCTCCCTGACTGATGAAGAGCAGCCAAGTAACAGCAGAGAGGAGGGGAGGCATCTCCTGGTGCTTCTGAGTGACCCCTGATGCTCTGGGAGGATTCATTTACCAAGGCCCAAGTTCTCTTGTCCATTTTCCCGTGCCCTAGGATGTCACCTGGAGCTGTCCTGGGTTTCCCTCAGCCACGTTGTCAGGATTAAGTAATTCCAGGGTTTTTTTTTCCCCTTGACTGAGCCATCTGTGTAGTCTCCTCTACATCCTCAAAAACACCAGCACACAAAAAGCTCCATCCTTTCCAGCTTCCTCTGGGAGTCTCCAAACCCTCCAGTGAGCAGGAGCTGCTCCTGGCTGTGAAGTGTGTGTGTGTCCACGGGGCAGTTTGTCCTGTTAGAAATGAAATTTTGGCAACTCCAGGGATGTCTCTGAGGAATGGGAGTCTGTGGTGAGCCTTGTGAGCACCTTCAGCCTGAGAAATGCATCGATCCAGGGCCCTCAGTGTGAGGGAATCCTGACCCTTCTGAACCTCTGTAGTTCCCAGGTCTTGTGAGAGAGAGAGAGACATGAAATGAGCTAAATGGGAAACTTCAAACGCTCCAAAATCGAGTTGCCTTCTAATAATTAATCCTGTCGGTGTTCAGAAATGGAATAATCTCACTGACCCTAATCCCATTTTGGAATCTGCTGCGTTCCTGCCTCTGAAATGCTGTTGCTGTATTTTCAGGGGTTTTGGCTTTAAGGCTGATCCTTTTGGGGCTGTCCCTGCTCCCTTTCCTGGGCTGCTCCTTGTGCTCCTGGCTGGGGCTTTGCTGTTCCGAGGAATGGAGGTTGTGCAAACAGAGGGACACAAACAGAGCAGGGAGCACTTTGCTCTGACTCTCCTTGAAAAACTGATGTAACACAGTGGAATTTGATTTTATATGGGAAGAGAAACTGTTGGTGACATAACCCAGGGAACACCTGAGGTAGCACAGCTGAAACTGGGTTTTCTTTGGATGGTATCTAACAACGTGGCTCATAGATAATGACAAAAACTCTAAAAAAATAAAGATTTTGGGAAGGGGGTGTCCCAGCTGATGGATTTTCCATATTCCTGTTCCCTCCTCCACCCTCATTTATTTTTAATTTTGGTGTCATGCCACATCACACGTAACACTTTTTAAACCAGCGCTTCATTTGGGCAGGTGAATAATAATAAACTCTTAATTTATTTGGTTCAAAGTGGTTGTTGAAACGATGAGATAGGAAGAGATGTAAACCACAAGTTGTGTTTCACACCCCCACTGTGCTGCTGCTGTGGCTTGAGTAGAGGGAAGAGGGATTTGGGGAGATTTGGAAGCAAAAATCAGACTGGGGAGGGTCCACCAGGAAAATGGCTTTTGGCCTCAGCCTGTGTGACCCGAGAGGCAGCACTGGTGTCCCAAAGTTTTACTGCTATTTTGTGTCCCAAATTTTTATTGCTATTTTTGCCCTAAATAGGATTCACCTCTTCCTTCTCCCTCAGCCAGGAGTTGTGTGAATAGGTTGGGTGACAGTGTTGGCCCTGGCAAAGTGCTTTTACAGAACCCCAGCATATTTTGGGTTGGAAGGGCCTTAAAGCTCATTCAGTTCCACCCCCCACCAGGGGCACATGACTTTTTCCATGATAAGGAAAAAGAGGAGGGTTTTAAACTAAAAGAGCAACGATTTGGATACTGGGAAGAAATTCCTCCCTGGGGGGGGGGGGCAGGCCCTGGCACAGATTCCCAGGGCAGCTGTGGCTGCCCCTGGATCCCTGGCAGTGTCCCAGGCCAGGTTGGACAGGGCTTGGAGCAGCCTGGACAGTGGACGGTGTCCCTGCCATGGCAGGAGTGGCACTGGATGAGCTTTAAGGTTCCCCCAACCCAAACCATTCCATGATTTCATGTCTGACTCCAGTGAGGGATTTCCTGGCAGGTTCTGGGGGGTGAACAGCCCAGGGATCCCTGGGGTGGTTTCACTGGGAGCTGCTGGTTGGAGCAGCTCATACAGGGACATTCTGGGGAGCCCGGGTGGCCCTGGGGACAGGGGCTGAGCCCGGGTGGCCCTGGGGACAGGGGCTGTGCCCGTCCGGCATCGCCGCCTGCGTGGCGGGAAAGGGACTCGGAGCTGGCACCCACGGGCACATCCCATTTCTTCTGGACACCATCATTAATTTGGGACACTGCAGTAATTACTGTTTTCGCTGGCTGCCTGGCTGGGAGCTTCCTTTGAGTCACACCATTGGGAAAGTCAGCCCTGGCAGGGTTTTATCCTCCCTGATCCGGGGTGAAACCTGGATCTGCACGGCCCTGAGGAGGAGGCAGCCCCCCCTTACTGGGGTTTGGGCATCCCTGCCTGATCCCACAGTTCTCCTTTGGGACAAACTCCCCCCCTTGCCCTTCACACCTCAGCTCAGGTGGGTTTTTTTATTTAAGTCACCATCATTTTACTTTATTTCCCAATATTTATGCCAATGATCCCAGCATCTTCTTACATAATAGCTGGACACAAACCCAGCAGTGAAAAAAACACCTTATTACCAATAATAATAATAGTAATAATGATAATATTACCAGTAATAATAACAGAATTGCAGGTGTTGGGGAGGGGCAGAACTGTAATTTATCAAAGCAGCTTATTTGAATTGTGGTGAGCCTCAGAGAGCCCAAGTCTTGAGTTTAGGCTGAAAATACTGAATCATGTCTCACTTTTTGGGTCTGATTTTTTTTTTTATCCATTCTAAGTGTATTTGTAGTAAATTGTTGCCCTGCTAAAATGGGCTTCTAAAAAGATAAAAATAAATAGTGGTAGTGGGTGTTTTATGGCCAGGACTGTGCCATAGGCTGTCCTGGGAAAGTCAGGAAGTCTTTGTCTTATTTATACTCTTCCTTTTTGTGTCTGGATGTTGTTCTGATGGGCAGGGCTCTATATTTAAAACCTTGGTGGGTGTGTGTGAGACAACAGCACCGTTTTCCATCAGAAATCTGTGCTGGGTCACCTCAGGTGTCACCTGTGAGGTCCCTGCTGGGGTTGGAGCAGCCCTGGCAGCCGGAATGGGGTTGGTGCTGCCCAGCCCTGGCTGTGTCTGATGCTGGGGAGGTGTTTTCTCATTCAGCTCCAGGTACAACTGGTGGGGAATGAAAGCTGATTAACTGCGAGCTGCTGCCTCCCTGAGCTGTCCCCAGGCTGCTCCAGGTCCTGCCAGGGCCACCCGGGAGGAGCCGCTCGGATGCCGCCGGCGGCCGTCGGGTAACTCAGGGCTGGGGGGGCTGGAATTGGGATTTCAGCTGAGCACAGGGAGGGTTTAGGGGTGGTGTGGGATGGTTGGTTTGGGGAGAACTGTCTGGCAGCCAGGACTGGGGGAGGAAAACAAAACAGGTGAACAAAAAGAGGCTGAATGTGCCCATTTGGTGTGTGGTAGCAGATTCTGGAGGGGTTCCCTTTCAGTGGGATATGGACACGTGGCAGCTGAAATGGGAGTTGTGTTTCACACCCCCACTGTGCTGCTGCTGTGGCTTGAGTAGAGGGAAGAGGATTTGGGGAGATTTGGAGCAAAAATGGGTTGTGCAAAAGGGGCTTGGCCCAGGGAGACTGGGGAGGATCCACCAGGAAAATGGCTTTTGGCCTCAGCCTGTGTGACCCGAGAGACAGCGCTGGTGTCCCAAATTTTTATTGCTATTTTTGCCCCAAATAGGATTCACCTCTTCCTTCTCCCTCAGCCAGGAGTTGTGTGAATGGGTTGGGTGACAGTGTTGGCCCTGGCAAAGTTCATTTACAGAACCCCAGCATATTTTGGGTTGGGGTTTTGGTATCTCACCTGTGCCTGTGGAGTTTTCCTTTCTGGAGGCAGCAGCACAACCTCGAACCTTTGCCCACCCAGCACTGAGGGATTTCCCTCCAGGGCACTTCCTGCACTGAGGGAAGAGCTTCATCCTGGGCTCCATTCCTCTGGGGTTTGACTGAGGTCTGGATCATTGCTGGGTCAAAAAACCTCAAAAAAGGGCTCTTTATTAATATGTCCCAATTGCAGGCTGGGCTCGGGTAGCTCCTCCATCCCAGCAGGAATTTAAACTTTCCCAACAAGCGACGATGCGACAGTGCCCATCCAGCCCCCTGCCTATCCAGCTATTTTTAGGAATATTAAGCCTGTAATAAGCCTTTTTGGCCAGGGACTATTTCTGTTTGTCCTGCTTAGTCAGGATTTCGCCTGAGCAGAGCTCTGGTTGGGAGCCAGAGGGGCGAGCGTGGCCGGGGCAGGAGGGCAGAGCCCACATTCCCATCCCTCCTGATCCTGACAGAGCATCCCAACAGCCACACCAGAGCCTGTGACAGCCTGGCCTCATCCAGCAGCCAGCCATTTCCTTGGAGACTTAATGCAGATTAAACTGGATGGGTTTTTAAATAAAATTCCCTGTGTAACTACAGGCTGGAGGGAAAATTCCCTCGGTCAGAGCTGCTTGTGGATGTAAACAACTTCATTCTTTGGATGGCATCCTCTGAGGAGCCCTTGGATTTCTCTGTCACTTCACTGTGACTTATCTCTGCAGTGTAATATTTTCTTTGCCTCCAGGAAGGCAGCTCAGCCTGCTCCAGCTGCTGCTGCCCGAAATCTTGTCCTGGGAAGGGAACTGATGTCTCTCATGTCTCTGGTATTTGAGCCTTGTCACAGCAGTGGAATTTTTTCCCCAAATGAGCAGAACTCGAGGCAAGGTGTCAGTACATATTGACCATGTTTGTAAGAAGTTGTCTCAAAGCTTCACTGAGCTTTTCCAAGGGAAATGCTGAGTAAATTCCACATTTTTCATGTTGTTTTGTGGTTCATGCTCAGCTGTTTTCACTAGATTGGAGTTGTGGGTGAGGTTTGCTGTGACTCTTGTCTTGTGTCAGTGACTGTACTGGGGTTGTTCATCTCCATGTGGACCATGACAGATAAAACTGGTACAAATTCTACCAGAAATCCTGGAATTTGGGCTGGGAGCCAGCAGCCTTACAGCTGGAGAAACCTCCCAGTGCCTCTCAGAGTCAGGGTTTAAACTCTGAACAAATCCACACAGAGCTTTCAGAACAGAGAAGACTTTTGGAGCTCGGAAGGTTCCTCTCCAAAGTGTCTTGATACAGACTGGGTGGGCTGTAAACTCCAAAATATTCAAACTGTGGATGTAATCCTTAATTTCTGCCACCAGTGGTTGATTCCCCACCTTTCCCAACCTAAAACCCGTTTCCAGAGTGCATTATTTGCTCTCTAATAATTAATAATTGCAGCCTGTTTTCTGGCTTGGTTTGAATTGCTTCATTTCCTGTGGTTATGTGCAGTTGTGGGGGGTCTGGCCAGCATTTCCTCGTGGATCAGGGCTCACAGAACCCTGGAATATCCTGAGTTAGAGGGGGCCCATGAGGGCAATGAGCTCCAGGCCTCACAGCAGCTGCAGTTTCATCCTCAGCACACCATTACCCACAAGTTTGTCATCTCACACAGTTTCTGTCCCACAAATAAAAAGTTGGAGCAGTTTAAAATCAAAATATTTGCTAATATTTCATAGATTATGGTTTTAAATTCTGCATAGTTTCTTTGGCATGAGCTTTGCTTAGCACAGAGACGTGCAGCGCTTTATCGGTTGTGTTTCTGGGAATGCTTCTGCCTTTTATTTCCTGCCCACCCCTGTGGGTGTCTCTTGGTTGGTTTTTGTACAGAAATGGATGTCACCTTCTCCCTTCCCCCCTGTGTGTCTCCCTTGGTGTCCTTCCCCTCTCTGTGGTGCCCTTGGTGTTGTGTTGGTGCTTCCCAGGCAGCCTCAGGCTCTCCAGAGGTGCCAGGTTCTTTTTCCCTGGAGCGGACATCAAGGTAGATAATTCTGTCTCTTGCTGTCACAACTGACCCAGGTGCCTCCTCTAACCTTGCAGCCACTAATTCCCTAAAGCTCTGAATTATCTTCATCCCTTTTTCTCCACTGAGCTTTGAATTTTCTGCTTTAAAGTGTTTGGGTTCAGAGTGGGCACCGGGCTGACACCGTGTTGAGAATTCCATCAGGAATTCCAGGGGCAGGACAAGGGGAACGGCTTCAAACTGATAAAGCAGGGCTGGATTGGATGTTAGGGAAAAATTCCTCCCTGTGAGGATGCTGAGGCCCTGGAATGGGTTTTCCAGAGAGGATATGGGCTCACCATCCCTGGAAGTGCCCAAGGCCAGGCTGGACAGGGCTTGGAGCACCCTGGGATGGTGGGAGCTGTCCCTGCCGTGGCAGGGTGGCACTGGGTGGCCTTTGGGTCCCTTCCCACCCAAACCCATCTGTGATTCCATGAGCCAGGAGAGAGCCAAGTGCTTCCATGGATCTTGGAGCCTGGTGTGTGGCACAGGCACCCCAAATGAGTGGCAGCAATAACGACACCAAGCTGTGCTTTGTGTTGGAGCTGTTCACCCACCCTGGCCCAGCTGCTGTTCACATCCTCCTGGGCACATCCCCTGTGCAGGGACACTCAGACACTGCCACCTGTCCCAGTTCAGGGTGACAAAGCCCTGATGTGACCCAGGCCTGAGCAGCAGCTCTGTCTCCTGCCCTGTGAGCAGGGAAATGTGGGAATCAGCCCTGCACAGAGCGTGCCTGGACTGCTGTGGGTGGAGCCAGTTTGCCACATTTTGGATATTCTCGAGGGCAAAGGAGGAGTTTTTAAAGGAAATGGACAATTGCACGTTGTGCTGAGTGTGAGGCTGTGAGAGCTCTGCCTTTTGGTCACTTTGGTCCATCTGTTTTAATAAACTTCCTTAATTCCATAGAGTTTCATGTCCTTGCTTGCTGTATTGTAACTTTTTCTACTTGCAGCCCTGGCAGCTGCTGCTAGCTCTAAGTTTTCTGTTCTTTCTGTTTCTAAGCTCTGCTTTTACAGCTTTCTGGAAGTCTTCTTACCTTTACTATTTCCACAACTTTTGCCCATCTGTTTTCATAAACTTCCTTAATTCCATAGAATTTCAGGTGGTTTGGGTTGGACCTTAAATCCCATCCAGTGCCATGAGCAAGGACATTTTCCACTGTCCCAAGTGGCTCCAAGCCCTGCCCAGCCTGGCCTTGGGATCCAGGGACAGCCACAGCTGCTCTGGGAATTCCATCCCAGCCCCTGCTCACCCTCACAGGGAGGAATTCCCAAAATCCCATGTGGCTTCACACAGCAGCAAAGTTGCTCCTTGGTGGAGGATTCTGTGGTTTTGGTACAAAATTGAAAATTTACATACAAGAAAAATGTGGTTTTCTGTATTCTGTCCAGAGTAATTTCTTCTTTTGGAAGACATCTGGTATTAAAGAAAATAAGAGATGTTAGGAGAAGCAAACTTGGGGCATTTTAGTTTTTATCCCTTGAAGCATTTTGAAAGCCTGGAAGTCTAGAATAGCCTCTGACATTTTTTCAGAGCTTTATTTTTGTATGGACTTGCCAGAAGGTCCCCATGTCCGTGGTATATTTAGCTGTACGTGCTGCCATGACTTAGCAAAATCCCAATTCCAGCCTGTTTTCACCCAGCCTCTGCCATCTGAGCCTCAGGCTTTGAGGGAAGGCTGGAGAAAATAGGTCTGGAGATGCATCCTGGCTCTTGCCAGCGTTCCAGGGAGGGGGAATTCCAGAGCTGAGGTTCTCCCTGGAGCCCATCTTGCCTGGGCCCCGTCATGGTTTAAGTCCAAGGACTATTTTTAGTAAGACAAAAAACAAACATTCCTTTAGATTAGTGCTGGTCAAAGGGAAGCTCCTGCAGAAGCCAGTCTGGGGATGGGATTTGTGCTGGGACTGAGGTGAGATTTTCCTGCTGAGGGATTTGATGGGCAGAGTTCCCTGTGATCAGGCAGAGGAGGTTCCTGGCTGCTTCTGGAGGCTCTGTTTTAACCCTTCCTGCCCTTGTTCTGGTCTGCTCTGGTTCCTTTTTGGAAGTCTGCTCCTGCTCTCTGATTGCTCCTTTAATTTCTCTGATCCTTTTTTTGGGAGAGGAGTCCTGATTCAAGGTCTGGGCAGTGCTGGGAAAGGGTTTGGATCTGTAACTGGGGGGAAAGGAATCACATCTCTTTTTCCCATGAATAATTCCTCTGCATTCCTCCTCCATTAGAGCTCTCTCCATGATTGCCTTGATCTCCTAATCAATCAACTAATCAATTTAATTAGCTGGTCGTGTCCCATATGTGCAGGTGCTGCTCTCCCAGCCTTGGGAATGTCTGTCCCCACCCACTGTGGCTCCAGAGTCACCTGGAGATGGGAGGGAAGAGCCCTTGGAGCTGTGGGAGCTGGGAATGGCAAAAGCTCAGTTTAATTAGCAGCAAATTGGCCTGACAGCTGCCAGTCTGGTTTCTGCTCAGGACTTGTGATATTCCTGGTGGGAAGTGATAAAAGGGTCTGTGGGGGGAGCAACACTTCTGCTGGCTGGCATTTTGGGATGGAAGTTTGAGAGTTCCCACTTCAGCACCGTGCTCTGGCCTCTTGGGATAATTCAAAAGGAGACTGGGATTTGGGAGCACAGCATGTGACTGAAATCCTGGGGTGTGCTGTTCTCTGGGGGTGATGGTGTTCCTCAATTCCCAGTTTCCATCGCCAGCTGGAGCATTTAAAGGGCCATTCAGTGGCAGCACATTGGGTTTTTACACTGGATTTCATGTTAAGTTGTGGTGGGATTGGATCCATGCCCAGGGACAGGATATTTGGGATGTGATGGGATTGGATCCATGCTCAGGTACAGGATATTTGGGAAGTGATGGGATTGGATCCATGCTCAGGTACAGGATATTTGGGATGTGATGGGATTGGATCCATGCTCAGGTACAGGATATTTGGGAAGTGCTGGGATTGGATCCATGCTCAGGTACAGGATATTTGGGATGTGCTGGGATTGGATCCATGCTCAGGTACAGGATATTTGGGAAGTGATGGATCCTTGCTCAGGATGGATTTTTGGGAGATGCTGGATTTTCCCCATGGCAAGACAATACTAAATGTTAGAACTGTTTTTATTTAGATTCTTCTCCTGAGGCTTTGCTCTCTGTTTTCCTTGGGACTCCTTGGAAAAGAGAAGTTTCTCTTGGAAACTTCTTGGTGCATCAGGTGTTGTCCATGGATTTGGAGGGATACAAGAACCAGCTCTGGCCTCATTGCCTTGGCAGAACACAGAGCTTTCCCAGCATTGTCCCTCCTCCTGGTGCAGCACCAAAGATCTCAACTCCCTTTGAACCATTCTTGGTGGTTTAAAGATCAGTCCTGTTTGTCCCAGAGCTCCTGAGGGCTGGGACAATGTTCTGGGCTCTGCAGGACTTTGTTGTTTCTCTGTTCACCAGCACCTTTTCCATCACAGAAACCAGCCCTGCTGCACCTGCACCTTCCGCCTCTGTTTGGTGGATATTTGGGCTGCTGGACCCCTCTTTCTCTCCCCTCCAGCCCCTTGGCCAGATGTTTGGTCTGTAAAACCTCCCAGTTTTGATGTGTCTGTGCCTTGGTGCACCCCCCAAAGTGCTGAGGAAGCCTCCCCAGTCAGTGCCAGCTCACAAGCACATTATAATTATCATTTACTTCACTGGAACAGCTGCAAATCTCAGTTTATATTTCATCTCTCAATCCTTGCACCGTGTTCTGAGCTGTTTTGATGTAATGCTCCATCCAGCTGTGCTCCAGTGCAGGAGCTGGAAAGCTGCAGCACAAAGTTTATCTGTTAGGAATTTCCTGGTCCAGATATCTGGAAACGGCCTCATTAACCAACCACTTCTTCCCTGGGGTGAAGCAGGGTTTGTTCCCTTGATGTGTGGCTAAATTGTGCCATTGTTTGTGTTTGCAGATGTTCTCAAACAACGATGAAGCTGCAATCAACAAAAAACTGCCCAAAGAGCTGCTGCTTCGGTGAGTCCTCCCTGGACACCGGTGGGTTGTTATTTACATCCAGGATTTTGCTGCTGTGCTCCCAAATCATGAGCTTGGATCGGGTCACTCATAAAGCCAGACCCAAACAGAGGCAGGTCAAAGGTCTGTGTCAGCAGTTTGTGCTAAATGGGATTAAGTTTTGGGGTTTTAAATGCTGGATTGATTTGCTGGTTGTCTGTTTGGTGAATGGAGGAGTGAGGATCCTGTCATTAATCCTCCTGGTGAGGATGGGCTGATGTGGAGAGCAGGACTCTGCTGCTCTGAGGGGTTAAGTTTAAAGCAAAAGTGAATCCCTCTGCTCCAGTTACACTTGAGTGGACTTTGTCCTGTCCCTTGTCAGTAGGAGCCAGATGTTCAGCTCCTGGCAGGATGGTCCTGTTGGCAAACACCAAACAGATCAGACTTTGTGGGTTGTTGGGGTTTGAAAGTCCTTTAAGGTCTGTGTGGATAATTCTGCCCTGTGGGAAGCAGGAGGGGAGTGTGGGGGTGATTGTCCCTCATTTTGGGCTCTGGAAGGAGAAGTGAGTTTGTCAGTGCTTTGAGCTCAGGTGTTGGACTGGAAATGGGGAAAGCAGAGGCAGGGGAAGCTTGAATTATTAACAACAACAGCGTTCTTACACTGCAAGAAACTGGTTCTGTCAACACTCAGTGACAGTGAAGTCTGGGGAGGGGAGTGTGACCCAGGGAGGTGCTGCTGGCTCACTTCTGGAATGAAAGGAGCAGGGAGAAGGGATGACTGTGTTTAATTTTCAGTGCACTGCCTCCCCTGGAAGGCTATTTCCCACCTGATCCCATTGGTATTTCCCACCTGATCCCATTGGTATTTCCCACCTGATCCAATTTCTTTTATTCCAGTATTCCTCACCCCAGAGCACAGTGTTTGGCTGTTAGAGCCCTCCCTGCTGCCAGGGTGGGTATTTGGGATTGGGGCCTGGGAAATGATTGTCCGTGGGCGTGGAGATCCCTGGTGTGAAACCAGGACCTGGGAAGGAGGGGCACCTGTGGGAGGAGCAGGATGGAGACACAACCTCCACTACAACACAGGGTGTAAACTGCAGTGCTTGTCCTGAACCGTGGCTGGGATGTGGAGCAGCAAAAGAGTGGCAAAAAATTGTCTTTCTGGATTTTCTGAGATGATTTCCTGAGGTGATTTTCTTTTTGTGATGGGAGCAGATACAACAAACCTGGGATTTGTCCCTGTGCTGAGGTGACAAGACAAGAATTGGCTGGGGACAGGTTGTGAAGAGCCCTGATGGGTGAGGCAGGGAGTCTGTGTGGCACTGGGAATAGGGGGAATAGGGTAGGGAGAAAAAGGTTGGGTGATGGAATGTAAATGGGATTTTGCATGGATTTCAGGGGAAGGAGAAGTGTGAGGGCAGGGGGCTCCCAGGAGCAGAACCTTGCTTGGAGCTGGGGTGATGTTTCTGATAGATGGAAGTGGAATGATCCTGAGTGGAGCCAGGAGCTGAGGTTTGGCTCATTGCTGTGTGTGTACAGCCACCTCCAGAGGTGTCCCCTCCTGGCTCCCAGCTGGCAGGGGACACAGCTGGAGCAGTGCAGCAGTGCCAGGACATGGATTGGTCACCACCTGCTGGGGCTGTGGCTGCCCCATCCCTGGCAGTGCCCAAGGCCAGGCTGGACAGGGTTTGGAGCAGCCTGGGACAGTGGGAAGTGTGGCACTGGGTGAGCTTTATGATCCCTCCCAACCCAAACCATTCCCTGATTCCATGAACGCTGCTGGACAGGTGGAGAAGGTTTGTGTAGGAAGGAGGGAAGGTCCTGCATGGAGCAGGGAATTGCATCAGGGCAAGCCCCAGCATGGCTGAGTTCCCACACTCCTGCCCTGTGGAAATGTCTGTGCCTGTTGTGTCCTGCTGTCCCTGGGCATCCCAACCTGCTGCAGAGCAGGGAATTGTTCAGGATCCGGTGGAACCGAGGGGAAATTGGGAGTTGATAAATGTTTAAAGCTCATAAGGAATGGTTTGGAGAGCTGGAATTCACTGTTAGCATACTGTGAAAATTAATTACTGTGCATTGACAGTGCAGCCTTTGAAAGAGAAGCTTGGATGGGTTTTCTGCAGGGATCTCCTGTAAATGGGTGTCACTGTGTGCAGGACAAAGGCTGGTGTGTTTGGGCACTGCTCTGTGAAGTCCTGTCCCTGCTCTGGGCACTCTCAGATGGCTTTGGGGTCTCCTGTGTGTGGAGTGAAAGCTGCACTTAGGCAAAATAAAGAGGAGGAGGATGTGAAAGGAGAACAGCAGTCTGTGTTATCCCTAAAAATGCAGGGATGGACCAGGAGGGGTGGTGCTCCCAAGGACATGGCCTGTCCCGTGTCTGGGATGCAGCAGTGACATCGTGTTCTGCCCCACCTGCAATGGGGACGTTGTCCTGTGTGTCCAGAAAGCAAGGCAGGGTGGGGAGCTCACAGAATCCCGGGATGGTTTGGGTTGGGAGGGACCTTAGGGACTGTCTGGTTCCACCTCCCATGGCAGGGACACCTCCCACTGTCCCAGGCTGCTCCAAACCCTGTCCAGCCTGGCCTTGGCACTGCCAGGGATGGGGCAGCCACAGCCCCAGCAGGTGGTGACCAGTCCATGTCCTGGCACTGCTGCACTGCTCCAGGTGTGTCCCCTGCCAGCTGAGAGCCAGGAGG
Source organism: Ploceus nigricollis (assembly GCA_013399945.1). Classification (NCBI taxonomy): domain Eukaryota; kingdom Metazoa; phylum Chordata; class Aves; order Passeriformes; family Ploceidae; genus Ploceus; species Ploceus nigricollis. The sequence continues at coordinate 81,346 of VXBC01011278.1, forward strand.
GGACACCTCTGGAGGTGGCTGTACACACACAGCAATGAGCCAAAGCAGCAAAAAGCAGAATTCCCTGCACTGCCCCTCCTTCCTTGGCTGCCCCAGCTCCTCCTTGGGCAGTGTCTGCCTCGGTGACTCCCAGTGTTGAGTCCATGCTCCCTGTTGGCTCCAGCTGTGGTTGTGTCCCCAGAGGGGCAGCCTGTCCCTGTTTCCCTGCATTCCCACTGCTGTTGGAAAGGTTCTTTCCTTCCCTGGGCCTGCCTGCCGGTCCTGGGAGCCAGCCCCCAGCCTCAAGCCTGGATTTCCCTGGCAGGGGTGGTCTCTGCTGCCCTCCTGAAGGAGGTGACACTCCCAGTGTGACGTTGGGCTGCTGCACAGCTCCTGCTCGGCCCCAGCAGGATCAGCCTGCAGGAATTCAGCTGCTCCTGCTGGGTCACGGGCAGGTCAGGCAGTTTGCAGCTCTCTCCTGGCCTAAGCAGCTTTGACTCCGTGCTCTGCCCATGCAGCCCTGCCCAGCACATGCCCAGGCCTGGCTCTGCCATCCCCACGTGCGGATTTATCCCTGGGGGGCTGGAGCTGTGCCCAGGGGGAGCTCTGAGCTGGCAGCAGAGCCGTGGTGTCTGTCCCCCTGCCCAGCCCCTGGGAGCAGGGCTGAACTGGGGCTGAACTGAGATTGAACTGGGATGGTGGGGGTGTCACTGGCACAAATTGGTGTGGGTAATTTTAGAAGGCTGAAGGTCTAAGCTGGCTCACCTCAGAGCCTGCAGCGTGCAGGGATTTCATGAGAGTCTTGACCCTAATCTAATTAGAGCAGCAGTGGGAAAGTGAGGAGTCCTAGAAACCCCTGAGTGGATTAAGAGGTTGAAACCTGAAAATTGCTCAAAGTGATTGTGTTTTACCCAAATTGTGCAGAGCTGAGCTGTTCAGACAAAATCAAACACATAAGGAGTCCCTTTGCAGTGAGACAATTTAATCTGCTGCAATTCCAGATTTAATTCCTGTTTGGGAAGCTCAGTCTGCCTTCATCTGTGATCAGTATTTGATGATAAAGTTAATTTTGTGGCTTATTTTCTCCACTGTGGACTCTGAAGCATAAAAAGACCAATGTAAAAGGGCTCACCAGGCAGCTGTGAGCAGGACAGGAGTGTTTGGGTGAAAAAATAAATGTCCCAGCATGGTGCCTTTGGGCCTGTTAATGCAGAATTGGGAAAATCATTAAAGTAGTGCTGATCAACCTTCTGCTGCAGCTCAGTCACTGCTTATTTGTGGGTTTGGGGTGTTTTAGTGTTGTCCAGCAGTTCCTTGGAGAGGGAAAATCCTGTCCTCAGGGCTGCAGGGGAATTCTCAGCTCAGGTCATGGTGCCTGCAGGACTTTACCTGGGCTCCTGCTGCTCTTCCCGGTCCATGGGGAGCAGCTGGATCCAGTTCTGAAATGATGAAAATCCACAGCCAAGGAGTGCCTGCTGTGAAAAAGTCCTTTTTGCAGCCTGATTCTGCTGAATCATCGACTCAGGGTGTTGGACAAGTGCAGGAGGAGCTGAGGGAGCACTGGAAAAGTCTCTGGAGCTCCTCAGAGCTGAGATCTCCGTGCTGGGGAAGGCAGAGGGGTGAGGGTTTGGCCGGGGTGAATCCCTGTTGATGTGTGGGCAGGCTGGCAGGGGAGGAGCAGGAAGTGGAGGAGAATTTATCCCAGATCTCCCAGCCCTGATAGAGGCATGAGGTGATCATTAACAGTCTGGGATTCCCATGGAGTAAGGAATTTTAATGAAAATAGAGACAACTTCCATACTGAGTGACACATAGAATTTGAAGTTTTATTTTCTCCTATGACAGGAATTTGAAAGTAAGGATTTTCCCCAGCTTCTCTCATTTCCCAGCCTTTCCTGGGAAATTCTCAGGAAAGGAATTTCTCAGGAAATTCTTCTTTCATTTCCCTTCCCTTTCCTGTCCATGCACAAGGAATGTTGTGCAGGGACATGGTGCTGAATAAACCCTTGGACACCAATAAATGCCACCACACTCAGGGGGAGCCTTGTCTGTAGGCAGGGAGGATGGAGCTGCTCTGAAATCCAGAATTTGGGATTCCTGGCAGTGTTAAAGTGCATGTGGGCTCTCCTGCAGAGCTTTTTCCCAGCACATCACTGCCAGATTTGTGTCATGGTAAGATCAGAAGTGCCTTGAACCCCTTGGATCTTAACCCCTCACCTCCTTGGATCCATGAGTATCACTGGGAGGTGCATGAGCACAGGAGTGCATGTTCATCCTGATTTAGTTGGGTGCTGCTGTGTGATTCTTTTGGCATCAGTGTTTTGATAAATAATCTGCATTTACCCTCCATCAGGACCATCCTTTCCCCCCAGTACTGGTGTTTCTGAAGGGTTTTTTCCATCCCTGCTTCTCAGGATGCTTGTGGCTGACAGCATTTGCCTTCTCTTTCAGGTGGCCTTCAAGTTGAAAATATTAAATTAAAATAATAAAGCATATTGTGGTTGAGCTCTTGTATTTCTTTTGCAAAAACTCCAGTTTTATAATTGTTCCCAAAGGGAGCGAGACCTTGGTGTCCTCCCACCCTCCACTTGACCTCGTCTGTTTTGGGACACGATTGTTTGAATAACCATAAACCATCAAATGGCATTGAATCCCATTGAATTTGATACATTATTGATGTCTTGGTGCAGACTGGGAGCTTTCCATGGGCTCGGTGCTTCCTGCATCCACAGCTGGGGGGTGTGATGTGATCCCGAGGGAAATCCTGGCAGCCTCAGCTGTAATTCCTTTATCCCAACAACAGCCTGGCAGTCCTGGGCGTTGGCTGAGTCCCCGGGGTGTGCCCTGGCCCAGGGTGCCACTCAGGAGTGACCACAGTGTCATTGTCCCTCCTGGCCGAGCACATCTGGCTCTGCCAGTTGTGGAAGTGCAAAATCCTGGAATGGTTTGAGCTGGAAGGGACCTTAAAGCCCATCCACTCCCAGCCCCACCATGGGACACCTCCCACTGTCCCAGGTGGCTCCAAGACACTTCCAGGGATCCAGGGGCAGCCACAGCTTCTCTGGAAACCCATTCCAGCCCCTCCCCACCCTCACAGGGAGGAATTCCTTCCCAATATCCCATCCAGCCTTGCCCTCTGGCAGTTTAACCCCATTCCCCCCTGTCCTGGCACTGCAGGCCCTTGGAAATGTCCCCTCTCCATCTTTCCTGTAGCCCTTCAGGTGCTGGCAGGCCACAATTAGGTCACCCTCAGCTTCTGTTCCCCAGGCTGAGCAATCCCAGCTGGCCCAGCTTTCCCTCCCAGCAGAGCTGTGATCAGAGCTGGGATCCTCCCTGTGATCACTGCTGGGAAACCAGGAACGATCTGGGCTCTGAAACCGGGCTGGGGCCCTGCCCCGGTCTGGAGCTGGTCATGAGGGATGGCACTGCCCACAATGAAAGATGGCATTGCTCATTTCTGGGAGCTGGTAATGAGGTGTGGCACTGCTCACTTCTGGGAGCTGTTGCTGAAGGTGTTGGAGTGTTGGAGTCACCCCTGTGCAGAGTCAGGGCCAGCCCAGCGTCCCTGGTGGTGCTCCATGTCCTGGCTCAGTGTGGGGCTCCTGCAAGGGTCACTTGGGGTGAGCAGCCACTGATGTGGGGTCAGGGCCCACTCCAAGGTGTGAGGTTTCTGTTTCCCAGTGCCTCCATGGCCTTGTTTTGTTTCCATTTGGGAACTGCTGCCTCTGCACTTCCTTTCACAGTTCAGCTTTCAGCCAAATCACAAAGAAGTTTTGCTGTCCCAGTCCTTTTTTTTTTTTCCTCCCCCCGCTTTGTTTTCCACATCCCCTTTTGTTTTAAATGTAAATAACCTATAAGGTATCTCTTATTTCTGTTCCAGAATTTTCTCTTTCCTGGATGTGGTCACTCTGTGTCGTTGTGCTCAAGTTTCCAGGGTAAGATCCTTCCTCTTTCCTGGTGCATTTAGCAGGGGGTTGGATTTGGGTGACAATCCTCCCTCTCCAGGGGGGTTGGGCCAGGGAGCTTTGTGCCACTCAGCTGGGGTTATTTAGTGTCCCCTGGCAGTCCTGGAAAATTCCCATAGCACCAGTGAAGGGGAATTCCAAGCTGGAATAGCATTTTCCAGTGTCCCAGGTACAAAGGGGAGGGGGCTGATGTTTTGCCCAGAACTTTCCCCTCATTCTGGGTTTTACAGGGAGCTCACCCAGCTGAAATCCCCAACACGGGATGGGCCCAGAATGGCATCCTGTGGGTTTTGGTGGAAACACAGGAATTTTAATTCACAGAGATGCTGCACAGTCAATGAAAGTTCATTTTCTTCTTGGATCTAGTTGGAGTAAGCATGGAAATGAAGTGAGGGGTTGTTCTTATCCTTCGTGGGATAAGATCCAAAAAACTTGGATTATTTGCTTGGGAGAATTCCTGCAGCTGGACTGGAAAGTTCAGTTATCTGGAGCTGCCAGATTTATTCAGGTGCTTTTTCCTGCCAGTGTCTGGTAACTCCCAGGGGAAGCAGCACATCAAGGGTGGGGTGGTGATCCAGGGAAGGTGTTGCAGTGCTGTGTTCCCCATCCTGGCTGGGTGACACCTGCACAAACCCATCAGTCCTGGCTCCAAACCTCAACCACGACTGATTTAATTACTCTAAGCACGCTGGAATTAAAAAAAAAAAAAAAGCTTAAACATTATTAATTACATTTAAAAATTACCTTGTGTGCTGTCTGGGCATTGCAGTTGTCACCTGAATAACACAGGTTGTGCAGGGAAAGAGCTCCCAGCTGAAACCCAGCAGAGCAGTGCTGGCCAGAGTGGCTGTCAGGATTCTTTGCCAGTGTCAGGGTGTTCTCCTGGCCTGTCCCAGCTCCTGTTTGCACAGGGAGCACGGCAGCCATTCCATGGCACAGCACAGGGAGTTCCTGCAGGGATGTGCAGGAAGGTTCTGGAACGTTCCCTGCACTGCCCATGGAATTATGCAGCCACTGGGGCATTTCCTGCTGCTTCTCTCCTGGCCATAACCAGACCTTAAAACAAACATCAGCAGTGGGGTTTAAACCCCAAAAACTCAAAATTAATGCTCAGTTCTGTAGTCTGTTGTAACTCTGCACTAACTCCTGCCCAAGAACTGCTGCTCTGTGCTGGGGAGGAGCTCAGTGCAGGTGGGATTTGGGATGGGAGATCCCCCTGTGTTCACCCCTGGCTCTTGCACAGCCTCCTGGTTATTACAAGATCCCCTTGTTTACCTTGATGGCACAACTGAAACTTTAAATTCAGCTCTGTGCTCCCCACCTGGCTGAGGGCACAGCGACCTTATAAATTATTTCTCATTTAATTTTATCTAAAAAGTTAAATTATGAATAAATAAAAAAAGAAAAATAAAATTTATAAATACATTTACATATCCTGCCTCTCATTAGCAGCAGGAACCAGGGAGATTTTGGTGATTTAAACAAAAACCAAACCCTTTGGCAGTGCAGCTGTGGGTCCCGTGGAGGACTCACCTGTGCCCAGGTGTCCTCTGAGGTGCTGGGGAGGAAATCCCAGCCAGGAATGTGAAGGTGCCTGAGCTCCAGGCACTCTCCTGGCTCACAGCTGCACCTCCCAAGGGACTGGAAGCAGCCAGGGCACCTCTTCCCTGGCTGGGGGACTCAGAATTCTGAATTTTGAGGGCACCAAGCTCCCTGCAAGTGCTCCTGGTGCCTGCTCAGTTCTCCCTGCTGGCTCCAATTACCTGTTGCTTCCCCACCTGGGACAGAATGTTGTTTCTCAAAGGAACAAACTGTGGCTAGGTCCCCACTGACCTTTTCTTTCATATTAACCACACATTTACATTTTTTCCCCCGATAAAGGCATGGAATGTTCTGGCCCTGGATGGCAGTAACTGGCAGCGAATTGACCTGTTTGATTTCCAGAGGGATATTGAGGTATAATTAAGTGACATACAAACCCATTTTTTCTTGTTAAAATGTAATTACAGCCTTGAATGGATTAATACTCCCAGCATAACCCTTTCTACCGTCCCTGGAGATAGAAATCATTAATTTCAGTGCTTCAGCTTCAGGGAGTCTTTTAAAGTCTTAGCAATTCATTCAGCTTTTGAAAATGGACAGAATTCTATATCCCTAGCAAGACTTAAAGCTAGTAATGGAAGGAGAGTAGTTTTTGTCTGTTCTGAAAACAGAAATTAGTAGAAAAGGTACTTTTTTTGGGGAAGACTGCTGCTTGTATGGAAGAGAATTTAAGCTACTGCTCCTCGCACTCAGATAAGATCATGAGGGCTGAATGTCTGTCGAATCATGGCCTGAAATATTTGTATCTTTAATACCAAAAATTCAAATTGAAGTGAAGATGATTTGGGAAGGACAAGGTCCAAATTGTCCCTAAAAGATGCAGCTTTGGAGCTGCTCAGTTGTAGCTGAACCTGTGGGATGTGGATCCTGCAGCAGCAGTGGGGATGGAGGCTGAAAATTCAAATTGCCTTGAGCAGGAAAATGGGTGAAGAAAACCCCCAGTGCTTAAGTCTCTTCTCAGGATTTTTTATCCTGTTTAAAACACGTTGGAGGAGGGAGATTGAAAACATTTCACATTGGAGGGAAGTGAGGAATGTGTGGCTTTAACTTGTGCTAGACAGAGGCATCGAGGAGCTGCTGGGTGAAGGTTCTGACCTTGTGGGAAATCCACCCCTGATTTTGCAGGAAAGTGTTAAATAATCCCCTTGTGCAGCTGAGAGTCAGGGATGAGGAGCAGGAAGTGGCACCTGGACAGGGGTGAGGAGCAGGAGGTGGCACTGTCACCTCAGCAGGGTCTGAGTGGCCTGGGGGAAGGAAATGGGGGATTTGGGGTCTTCATAATGAATCCTTCACCTCATAACGTGCCCTAAAAATCCCAGAGCCATGGAATGATTTATTTAGAGTGGAGTTCTCAGGGTTCCTGATGTGTGGAGTGGCAGGAGGCGGGACTGAGCAGCTCAGCCTGGGAGGAGGGAGAGGCTGGGAATACAAACCAGGCTTTTCCCATTCCTCAGTGCTTTTGGGGTGGTTTTCATGTCCCTGCACATCAAACCCGAGTTCTTGCCTAAGCCCAGGCTTCCCCTCTGAAAACAAAATTTATTGTACCTCACCTCAGAGTTCCTGCTGGGCATCCTCAGGCTCTGCTGTAACGGAGTTAAATCCATCAGTCCATGTAAATTCTTGATAGAAACACGTTTGGCTCCTCTAATTTGAGCAGAATATATAGGCTTGCTAGAATTGAATATAGAATTGAATATAGAATATGGAATTGAATCTAGAATATAGAATAGAATATAGAACATAATATAGAATTGAGTATAGAATATGGAATAGAATATAGAATTGAATATAGAATATAGAATAGAATATAGAATTGCAGAATCAGGGAGTGTTTCAACTTTTCCAGCCTTTTTTCAGGGTCTGATGGTGGGGTTGTGTTGTGCTGAGCCTCGTGGCTGATTTGAGGTTTTTTTAGACTGGAAAAGAGATTCTGGAAGAAAATCCTTATCTCACAGAGGTCCCAAATGCCAGTTAGTCCTGGAAGGACCGGGAGATGCTCCTGCTCTGTGAGGAGCAGCCAAAGTGCAGGGAGAGGTTCTGAGTTTCTGGTGCAAATACTCTTCAGTGCTTTTGCCCTTTGGTCCCAGGGGAGAGCTAAATCCTGGCTGTAATGGGGTCTTTGGGTCCAGATTTGAAATTAAAAACCTTTTTGTGGGTCTCTGGAGCACAAATGGTTGAATCCCTTCTCCTGCAGGAGCAGAACTCGTGGGCTGGTTCTGCTCATCTCTGTTTTGAATAGAAATTGGAGTTTATCCATTGGCTGTGCTTGGTTATCTGGGCTGTAGCTCCTCTCACCTTCCTTGGGGAGTCTGTGCCCATGTCCAGGAGCTCCAAAATGAAGGAAATTTCTCAAAATGCTTCAGCTGATTTGCTTTTGGTGGTTGCTCCTTGTCTCTCCATCTTCAGAAGCTGAATAATTCTCCTCCCCCTCCCTTCGCCCATTCCCACATTTTTATCCCCTTAGCACCTTTTTCCCCCGAATAACAAATTGTTGTTAATGTGCAAAATGTTCACTTCAGCTTCCTGCAGGTCTGTGGGGTTCTCACGTGGTTCTCCTGTCTCCCCCAGGGCCGAGTGGTGGAGAACATTTCCAAGAGATGTGGGGGGTTCCTGCGGAAGCTGAGCCTGCGGGGCTGCCTGGGAGTGGGGGACAACGCCTTAAGGTACCTTTGGGGTGGGCTGCAAACCACATCTCCAGACTGGGCTGGAGAATAAATTAAAAATAAATAAAAAATAAATAAAAAATAAATAAAAAANTAAAAATATAGTAAATTAATAAATTAAATAATAAACATAAAACATTAATTAATATAAATATTATAAATATATCACTACATTTATTTTTAACCTCACCCAGCAGCCACTTCTCTCAGTTCTCATTAAAATAAAGCCAAGTGCTGAGGCTGAGGGTGATGGGAACTGAGTGAATCTGGAGCCTCCAGGCTGGGACATCCCAGGGCAGGATGTGGGGCAGCAGAAATCAGGGATTTTCTTGGGTTTGTTCCTGATTTCTTCTTGATTTTCTTGAGCATTTTCTTCTTTATAGATTCTTTCCTTGAGTCTTTTATTCTTTCTTGATTCTCTTCTCGATTCTCTTGATTCTTCTTTCTTGATTCCTTTCTTTTTCTTGATTTCTTTCCTGGTTTTCTTGGGGCTTTTTCTTGGTTTTCTTGATTCTTTTATTCTTGATTATTTCCTTCTTTCTTGATCTTCTGCATTTTCTTCTTTCTTGATTCTTTTCTTGATCTTAATCCTGATTTTCATCCTGATTTTCTTCTTGATTTTCTTGATTCCTTTCTTCTTTCTTGATTCTTTTGATTTTCTTGGTTTTCTTCTTGATTTCCTTCTTGATTTTCTGTTTTCGTCTTTAGTCAGGTTTGTGAAACTTTGTTCTGACGTGTTACAAACCACCTGGAATTCCATTGCCTGACAAATCCAACGTTTTCCCTTTCCTTCACCCCAGGACCTTTGCCCAGAACTGCAGGAACATCGAAGTGTTGAACCTCAATGGTTGTACCAAGATCACGGACGCGTGAGTAAAAACTTTTCCCTGGGTGCCAAAAAAGCCAGGCTTGGGGGTGGGAGAGGTTTTCCATGGAATCATGGAATGGTTTGGCTTGGAAGGACCTTAAATCCCATCCATTCCCACCCCTGCCAGGGCAGGAACAGCTTCCACTATCCCAGGCTGCTCCAAACCCTGCCCAGCCTGGCTTTGGGCACTGCCAGGGATCCAGGGGCAGCCACAGCTTCTCTGGGAATCTTTGCCAGGTTCCCACCTCCATCCTCACCCCATCCTGCCCATCCCATGGGATTTCTGTGGCCTGGGATGAATCCATTGCAGGAGTGTCCCCATGTGTCTCTTCCAGCACCTGCACCAGCCTCAGCAAGTTCTGCTCCAAACTCAGGCACCTGGATTTGGCTTCCTGCACCTCCATAACCAACCTGTCCCTGAAAGCACTCAGGTAGGAGCTGGTAGCAGGGGTTTTCCGTGGAATTTTAGAATCATTAAGGCTGGAAAAGACCTCTGAGATCCTCCAGCCAACCCAGCATTCCCTCTGGAGCTGGGCTGTGCCCGGTGTCCTCTGCTGGCTGTGGGGTGCAGCTGTGCTCTGTGGCTCCCAGAAATGGGAATAGCAGAGCCTCTGGCTTGGAGCAGGATTTTTACTGAGGAAAATGAGCTTTCCATGTGTGTCCCTGTGTCCCCAGCGAGGGATGCCCGCTGCTGGAACAGCTCATCATCTCCTGGTGTGACCAAGTGACCAAGGACGGGATCCAGGCGCTGGTGCGGGGCTGCGGGGGGCTCCGGGCCCTGTCCCTCAAGGGCTGCACCCAGGTACAGCTCTGGGAAAGCGGGAATGGGCATGGCTGGGGTGTCCTGCTGCTCCTCGGAGTGGGGGCATGGCAATTCAGGGGTTTGGGTTGTTCCCTTCTCCAAAATCACCCCGGTGTGGAAGTTCTTCAACAGCCCCGAGGAGTGGGACAGGGAATAAATCACTCGTGGAGCTGGAGAATCCTCTTATCCTGATTTTCCTTTTCCCACTGATCCTTTGGAGGAGGTCACTGTGATCCATGGCCAGATCTGGGCTCGGGGGGTTTCATGGCAGTCCTTTCCTCTGGCTGCTGGGGCCAGGCTCTGCTCCTGATGGGGTAAAAGGCAGGAATGCTCCTGGTGCTGCTGCTCCTGTGCTGCCTTTCCCTCCTCCCCGGAGGAAATCCCCATTTCCTGCTGTCCCAGCTTTAATTCCTGGATCCCAGTGCTCCCAGTTCCCATCCCTGTGGTTTCCCTTGCAGCTGGAGGATGAGGCCCTCAAGTTCATCGGTGCCCACTGTCCTGAGCTGGTGACCCTGAACCTGCAGACCTGCCTGGTGAGTGGCACTGCCCGGGATTCCCTCATGGAATGTGCTCCATGCCCTGCCCACGGGGCACTTGTCACCAGCAGCTCCCTGGTGGCACTTCAGGGGCACTGAGCCCCTCACCTTTGCTGTGTCGGGGGTGTTTCTCTCTTCCCTCTGAGCTTGTCTGTGGGATGAGCTGGAAAAATCCTTCCCTTCAGGCTGGGCTGGTGCTGCCAGGCCTCTCCTCTCATCCCCGTGCAGAACTGAGCCCACAAAGACACTTCTCCTGCACAGAAGGGCCCTCAACCAGCTCTGCAGTGCCAAAAATGTGTGTTTATGCCAAAAAATAGATTGGCATGGGCTCTCTGTCTGTGCCATCACAGTCTGACACAGGAACAGGGATGGATGGAGCCCCTGTGTCCAGGGATGGGACTGGAGGGACTGCCTGTGTCCAGGGACAGGGATGGACAGACCCCCTGTGTCCAGGACAGACCCCCTGTGTCTTTCCAAGCAGGAATTGCAGAGCCCTGCAGGACTCCCAGCACCTTTCTCCATCCCTCACCAGGCCCAGCTCCAAAACATTTCCCTGCAAATCCCTTCCCTGATATTCCCAAATCCAGCGAGGTTTATCCTCCCTCTGCTGCTCCAGTGAAACATTTCCATAACAATTTTGGGCCAAAAAGAGCTGGAATTTGGAACTGGGAGAGGCAAATCCTGCCTGGATTGAGGCAGCTGTGGTTTCCCTGGCAGCAAATCACGGACGATGGGCTCATCACCATCTGCAGGGGCTGCCACAAGCTGCAGTCCCTGTGTGCTTCTGGCTGCTCCAACATCACTGATGCCATCCTCAACGCCCTGGGACAGAACTGCCCACGCCTCCGGTGAGTTCTCCCAGCATTTCCCCCGTGGAGCACTCAGCAGAGGCTCCAGGTGCTCTCTGAGCCATTTCACCCCCAAAGGTTTTCCCAGTTTTTGTCCCTGAGCTTTTTCCAGGTGTTTGGAACAGGGTGGTTGTGATTTTTGGGTTGTCCCCAGATTCTTGGGGTTTAAAAGAGCTCCCAGCATGGTGCCCACAGGCTCCATATGTGTCCATGAAGAAAATTTGGGATTGGGTGAACCTTTCCAGAGGTGCCAGGGTGAGGAGCAGAAACTCAACCAGGACAAATCCCACCCCAAATTGCAGAGGAGGAATCCCAGTTTTCAGCTTCTGCCCCTGTCAGGGTGGGGATTGAAGGCACTTGAGAGGATGGTTTGTGTTCAGGCTCAGGTGTTCATTGTTTCTCACCAGTGTCACAGTCTCACAGCAGTGAGTTCTGCACTCTCTCACTAACAAGGCACAAAATGGCCAACTGTCTCTTGTGACAAGGCCTTTTAAGGCTAAACTACCCAATTAAGAAATGACACCTAAATTATTTCACTTTTAACCCAATAACTGAGCACTCAAAGCCCACAGTGTGGACTTTTCTGTCCAGTTACAAAATCCCACCCAAACCCATGGAGGAGAAGGAAGAAGAAGGTGAAGAAGAACAACCTGCCTCCACCCTGAAACCTCCATCTTGCTTCATATTTATTTCTATATTCTAAAAACCTCTAAGTTTTCCACCCTGTGATGTTACACACTTCTAACCAGCTCCACACCTGCAATCCCAGTGCCATCAGTCAATTTTGGAAGCCTGTTCCACAGCCTCAGGTCAAATGCAGTGCTCTCCTGGGAGTCAGAGTCTCTCAGAAAGTTCAAAATTTTCAGCATCCAGAATTCCAACATCAGAATCCCTTCCCATGAGGGTGTCAGATCCCAGGGCAGCTCCATGAGGACGTGGGGTGTCCCTGGCTGGAGACATTCCTGTGTCCCCTGCTGCTCTCCAGGGCAGGGGGTGGGACTGGGGGGCTCTCCTGAGGTCATTCCCAGCCCTCTCCTGGGATCCTGGGGCTCCACCACGCTTCTTTCCTTGTGTCCTGCAGAATATTGGAAGTGGCGAGGTGTTCCCAGCTGACTGACGTGGGCTTCACCACCCTGGCCAGGGTAAGAGCCTGGTCCTCCTTCCCCTCCTGCTTTTCCTTCCTTTTCATGGCAAAGAAATACCCCAGTAGGTTTGGGAAAACCGTTAATTTGGGTGGAAGCCTAAGGCCCAAAAACTCGGTTTTATGGGATCTTTGGCATTGTTCTGGCTCACACACCTGGGAGGATTTGCATCCAAACCACAGGAAATGTTAAACATTTTAGTTATAAACTTTGCTGGTTTTGTCTAAATGTAACTCCCTTTACTCTCCATGATGAAAAAACCCCTTAAATGAGTGAAATTTCCTTTACTATCCTTCAGAAAGAAGCAGCAAACTTTCCTTCCAGTAGTGATATCTCACAGAGAAACCCCTTAATTTTTAAAGCAAACTATCTTTGTGGTGGTATATTTATATTTATTTTTATTTATAGTTATATTTTATTTATATGTGTATAATGCTACTCATTGTTTCTATATTTGTATTTATAATATTTCTATTTAATATACTATTTATCTTTATATTTGTAATATAATGTATTTTTATTGTTTATATTTATTCTATTTATTATATTTATATTTTTTATGTATTTATATTTGCTGTCTGGACTTTACACTCACCGTGGGTGTTTGGAATTCTCTTTTTTCCTAGAATTGCCATGAGCTTGAAAAAATGGATCTGGAAGAGTGTGTCCAGGTAGGAATGCCACCTCAGGCTGTTTCTCTTGCAGCAGTGTGGAAAATTGGTGGAAAATTAAGAAATTTTCTCCAAGTCAGAACTTAATGTGGAATCCTGAGCGGGAAGAGTGGCTGGATTTGGAGAGGAAAATGTTGGGAATGAGGTTTTATCCTTGGTTTGGATTCCATGGGGACAGTGCTGTAAATAAGAAATATTTAATAGTGAGAGATCCCGGGTCAAATAATGGGTTTGTGAGAGAAAATCCCAGATTTTTGAGGGAAAATCCCAGAGAAAAATCTTATCTTGCTAAAAATAATGGGAATTTCCCGTGATTTGGAAAACCATGGGGAAAATTGTGAAACAGCAATGATTTCAAGGGATTGAAATCAAACTGGGCTGAAGCATTTACAGGGAAAAGGGTGGAATTGACTCAAAATTCCATGAAAAAACCTCCCAGCCCAAGGGTAGATTGGAAATTGATTGAGCCTGAGACAAAGGGAACAGGATTGTAATTCCTGGGAACAGCTGGACCCCATGTCCTGCACTTCCTGGGCAGAAATTTGGGATAGAAAGAGGGAATGACACCAGCCCAGCAGGAGGGGATTGGGAATTAACCATTAAAAGGGAGAAGCAAAGCTGGGCCAGGGCACAGATCCATCCCAGGCAGCTCCTGTGGGGGTTTGGGATTGGGAACCTTTGTGTGGGATTCCTTCTTCCTGAAGAAAACCAGGAGCTGGGCAATCTGTAGGGTGTTCAGGGGGAGCCTGAGCCCTCCTTGTCCTTCCAGAGGAACATTTGGGACACATTTGGGAGCTGATTTCAGCTCCCTAAGGAAGTTAAAAACAATCCAGTGATGCCTCTGCATCCCAGTTCTCCAAGGGCAGGAGGTGATTTCCATGGGGAGGGGGATTCCTGAGGGGCTGTGGGGAAATCTCATGGATTAGGGAAAATCCTGCAGTTTTGCTTTGCTAGGAAAGAAAAAAAAGCCCCAAGTCCTTGTGCCCAGCATCAGCATGAAAGGGCTTTTCCTTCTTTTCCAGATTACAGACAGCACACTAATCCAGCTTTCCATACACTGTCCACGGCTGCAGGTCCTGGTGAGTATTCCAAGGGACACTTCCAGCATTTCCTTTCTCCAAACAAATGGATTTTAACAGTTGGATTTTAACAGTTCCTGCTGGGAACCTGACCTAAAGGAGCCTCTTGTCCCTCCCCTGCTGCTCGCAGGAGTCCCACACCAGGCCCCCACAGGAAAAGGGTTGTGGGGATTCTCCCAGGAGCAGAATTCCAAGTGGGATCTGCCTGCACAGGAGCTGCCAGTCTGTCTGTGGGAGAGGAACCTGCAGGGCAGCCAGGAGCTGCAATGCTCAGTGCCTCTGGGAAGCCACGTTCCTTTGGGGCTGGATCTCTGGGAATTTGGTCTCTGTCACCCCTGGGTTTGTGCCATGAGGGATCCTGTCCTGGGAGGTGTGGGAATGTGGGTTCTGCAGTGCAGTCATCCCTCAGGAAAGCCAGTTCCAGCTCCTGGCTCAGGCCCTGCTTCCTCCTTGAGGACTTTCCAGGTGAATCTCCCAGAAAATCCACACCAAGGGGGGGCCATCGTGTTCCTGCTGCTTCTTGGACCCAGGGCTGGGGCCCTTCCCACGGTGGGTGAGGCCACAGGTGTCCCAAAGGTGGGTTCTTGCATAGCTCAGCTGTGCTGGAATTTCTCTGCCACCCTGGGGGTCTTGTCCCTCCAGAGCTGCATTCCCCTGGAACCATGGAAGGGACCCTAAAGATCATCCTAAAGAAGGGCAGGGACACCTTCCACTATCCCAGGTGCTCCAAGGCCCATCCAGCCTGGCCTGGAACACTTCAGGGATCCAGGGGCAGCCACAGCTTCTCAGGGCACCGTGTGCCAGGGCCTGCCCACCCTCCCAGGGAGGAATTTTCCCCCTCCAGCTGAAGTTGGAGCTGGAAGCACATCCCTCCTCAGAAACCACAGAGCCCAGTGGCTCCAGTGCAAGGGGCAAGCCCAGCCCCACCAAGCACGGACCATCCTCCCATCCCCAGCCAGGTTCTGGCTGGATTTTGGGCTCTCAGGAGCTGGGTTTGACCCCTCTGTTTGGGGACAGAGTTTATCCCACTGCGAGCTGATCACGGACGACGGGATCCGTCACCTGGGCAACGGCGCCTGCGCCCACGACCGCCTGGAGGTGATCGAGCTGGACAACTGCCCCCTGATCACCGACGCCTCCCTGGAGCACCTCAAGAGCTGCCACAGCCTCGAGAGGATAGAACTGTACGACTGCCAGCAGATCACGCGGGCCGGGATCAAGAGACTCAGGGTGAGCTGGGGATGGGGAGGGTTTATCCACGGGGAGGAGCTGGGATGGGGAGGGTTTATCCATAGGGAGGAGCTGGGATGGGAAGGGTTTATCCACGGGGAGGAGCTGGGATCGGGAGGGTTTATCCACGGGGAGGAGCTGGGATGGGGAGGGTTTATCCATAGGGAGGAGCTGGGATGGGGAGGGTTTATCCACGGGGAGGAGCTGGGATCGGGAGGGTTTATCCATGGGGAGGAGCTGGGATGGGGAGGGTTTATCCACGGGGAGGAGCTGGGATGAGGAGAGTTTATCCATTAGGGAGGAGCTGGGGTGAGGAGGGTTTATGTTGTAGTGGGTAAGCACAGGGAGGAGCTGGGATTGGGAAGGTTTGTCCACAGGGAGGAGCTGGGATGGGGAGGATTTATCCATAGGGAGGGTTTATCCATGGGGAGGGTTTATCC
>VXBC01011279.1:43365-69379 GCA_013399945.1 Ploceus nigricollis
GAATGATCCAGCCTTCAGTTTGCTGTTCGCTTCCTCCAGCTCCTGCCAGCATCTTCTCAAAGCCCATTCCAGCCCCAGTGGGGTTTCTGATCCTGCCCATCTGCCTCCTCCTGGGGGCAGGCATGACCTTCCTGCTCTGTGACCATGGTAGGACAGGGCTCTGTGCCTCTGCCCAAGCATGCTGCTGTCTAAATATAAATATAAANCTGTGAACCCCTGGCTGTCCATGTCTGTCCCTGTGTGTCCCTAAGTGTCCTGGGTGTCCTTGTGTGTCTTTGTGTGTCTCTATGTGTCCCTGGCTGTCCCTGTCTGTCCCTGTGTGTCCCAGTCTGTCCCAGTCTGTCCCTGTGTGCAGGAGGGCAGAGCAGCCCAGGCTCTGCTCCAGGCCCAGCCATGGCCCCAGAGCCCCGGGCAGGGCCTGAGCCCAGGAGCTGCCCCTGCCCAGGAGGCAGAACTGCTGCCCTGGGCAGTGCCAGCCCTGAGCAGAGGGTGCAGAGGCTGTGGAGTGTCCCTCCCTGGGGCCATTGCAGAGCTGTGAGCACACCCTGCTGTGCCCTGAACTCTGTCTGAGCAGTGAGTTTGGACCAGAGGAGCCACTGTGGCTCCTCCAGCCTGACCCTGCCCGGGATTCTGTCTGTGGAGCTGCTGCCAGTCTGTGTTCACTGCTGCAACACCTGCAGCACAGCAGGACGGAGATGGTGACACCCCATGTGTGCTCTGTCCCTCCCAGTCACACCACAGACCTCAGCAGCCTTCCCGAGAACAGCAGGGCCTTACAGCTTCCTCTGTGAGGCACAGGGATGGCATGGGCTGCCCTGCAGGGCCACAGGGTCCCTGCACACCCTGAGGGTCCCCTTGCACCCTGAGGTGTCCCTGCACCCTGAGGGTCCCCACACCCCACCCACAAGGGGGTCCACGGGGTCACCCGTGCCCAGGGGATGTGTCACTCCCTGCTGGAGCAGCTGCTGGGGAAAGGGGGGGGAAGGCAGAAGCCTTGCCAGGCTCGTGCTGAATTCAGCTTCTGCTTTGCAGCAGCAGCCTGTGGTGAGTGCCTTTCCCCCCGAACTGCACACAGGGCTTTCTGTAGGGTGGCCTCCCACACCACCCCACAATGGCTCTGGGGCACTGCTGGGGTGGGGAAGGACCTGCTGGAGTTGGAGCAAGGGAGTGCTCAGCTCTGGGCCCTCACAGGGCAGGCAGAGGTTATCAGCACGGCATCAGGAGTGAGATATCAGCCTTTGACACCCTCAGGGTTGGGTAAGAGCTGAGCTGGACCAACAGCCAGCCCTGCCGGGGCTCCTGCAGGAGGTGTTGTGTTAAAAGCAGCTGGGCCAGGCTGTGCTGAAAGCTCAGGCTCCTTGCAGGAGACAATCCCATTGGATGTCCCTCTTCCACCCCAGCCCCTGCCATCATCCTGCCCCTCAGCTCACTCCACACCCCGCTGCCCACGGGGCACCAGAAGTGGGATGAGGGGCTGGCTGCATTCCCAGCATCCCCACAGCACAAAGGTTTTGATCTTCCCAACATTTCACCCACCCAGCCCCGGTGCCAGCCCTCCCATTCCCCTCATCAGCAGGAATATTTCAGCCTCTTTTCCCCAGTCTAGCCCAAAGGAAGGCAGAGCCTGGCTGAGGGACAGGGCTCAGCACAGCCGGGGGCAGCGTCGTGCCTGGGAAGGGACAGGACAGAGGGTGGGACAGGGATGGGGACCAGAGGGCTGGCCTGGAGGAGGGACCGGCAGTGGGAGGCACAGGCTGGGTGCTGCAGAGCCTGCAGCAGTTCCTGCACGGGACTGCCTTGGCATCCCCCGGAGCCCGCAGGACACTGCCACCGTGCTGCTCCGCCGGAGCCGGCCCCGGGGGGCTGCGGGCCGCCAGAGGTGAGGGACAACCGCGGGCGTGGCAGGAGATGGACGGGACAGATCTGGGGACGGTGGGGAAGGGCCAGGACTGGGACAGTCCGTGCTCACTGTGCAGCTGGGCTTGGGTTTGTAGGCACGGGGATGGTGCCCACCTGCCCGTCAAGTGTCACTGCCCATGCCCTGCACTGCCCCAAAGGGCCACACCACAACTTGGTGCCCGGCACAGCCCCAGAGCCCCAGCAACGGGGAGGTCTCAGGAGCCATCTCCTCACCGGAGAAGCCCCAGGCAGGGCAGGCAGAGGGCAGAGCCAGCCGCAGATCCCTCAGGGTGATACAGGGTGAAAAAGAGGGAAATTGCCCCATTTCGGCCCCAGCTGGTGGGCAGAAGTGGGTACAGCCCTTTAACCCTGGGGCACAGACACCCAGCCCACGTCGCTGTGGGACATCGCTGCCCTGCCCTGCCTTTTCTGTCGGTCCTGCACACCCTGACAGCTGCCCTGTCCCCCTGTCCGGCTCCCCGTGTCCCAGCCCTGCCGTGGCTGTCCCTCCTCCTCGCTGACAGCGTCCCCCACGTGCTCGCGGGGACACCGCGGCCTCCCAGGGCACTTCCCCCTGGCACCCACGCACCCCTGGGCAGGCGGGGCTGGGCAGCGCAGCCGTGCCCGGGCTGGGCACGGGGGCTCAGCCCGGCTCTCCCCGGCCGGGTTCGGGACGCGGCTCCTGCGGGAGGGGGCAGGGGATGCGTGGGAGCGTGCAGGCAGCAGGAAGGAAGCCTGAGCCGAACAATAGAGGGAAATGGAGGAACTGGAAAAAGACCCAGTGGCAGCACAGTCAGCACAGATGGTTTAGCGCGGAGCTGCGTGATTCATGGGAAAAAGGCCCTCAGCAGGCTCTGTGCAGGGCTGGCTGGCGAGTCACCCCGGGCTGAGCGCCCCTGGTGGCACCCGAGCCTGGCCGTGCCTCTGGGCGCTGGGCGGGCGCTGGCAGTGGGGGNCCGCGCTCGGGTCACGGCCCCGCCGGCAAAGCGGGGCCAGGATCCGGCTCCGGCAGCCCCGGGGAGGGGTGCAGAGGCTGGGGAACAACAGGATGCCGGCTCCTGGAGCTGGCAGGAGGTGAGCGGCTGCGGGGACAGCAGCGAGGTCCTGTGGGGACCTCCGGCAGCATCCCGCGCTCCCACCCGCGGGATCCGCGCCCTTCACGGCGGCTGAACCCACCCCCTTTCCCTTCCTGCCGCCTCCTCAGCCCCTCTCTCCCCTCCTCGCACAGATGATGGGCTGAGCATCCGTCACGGAGGCACCGCAGGGCCATGAGCTCCCCGTGCGGCCCTGACTCGGATATTGCAGACTGGCTGGCCACCATCCACTTGGAGAGGTACCGGGATGTCTTCAAGCAGCACGGATACCATGTGGCCAGAGATGCCACCTCGCTGGACAGCCACCACCTGCAGCAGATCGGCATCACCGCCACGGGGCACCGCAAGCGGATCCTCACGCTGGCACAGCAGACGCGGATGCTGAGCCAGCCCCGGGGCAGACCTGCAGCAGGAGACACCCATTCCCGAGGCACGGAGGCGCTGGATGCCCCCCAGGAGGGCAAGGATGCCATGAGAGCAGAGCCGGGAGGGACCAGTGACGCCTTTGGGACGCAGTCGCGTGTCACCGTGCCCAGCCAGGCACCGCCTGGAGACAAGGACCCTGCTCCTCCCGCCGTGAAGCCGGTTCCCAAGCCGAGGACGGTTTTCCCTCGCTCAAAGCCAGAGCAGGGATTGGTGCCTGTGCCCCCGGCACGCTCCACGGTGCCAGCGCACGGCCCGGGCAGCGAGAGGGCACCGGCAGCCTTTGTGGTACTGGAG
Organism: Ploceus nigricollis; assembly: GCA_013399945.1. NCBI lineage: Eukaryota > Metazoa > Chordata > Aves > Passeriformes > Ploceidae > Ploceus > Ploceus nigricollis. The sequence continues at coordinate 47,079 of VXBC01011279.1, forward strand.
GGGTTCGTGCCAGGAGAGAGCTCCACGGATTTGGAGAGCGCGTAGCCCGGCGCTGCCCCAGGGGCAGCCGTGGCCATGNAGCCGCGGAGGAGCCGGGAGGGGAGGATGGGCCCCGGGGTGAGGGGGTCCTTCAGCCCCCCACTCCGTCCCCGCAGGAGCACTCCCAGCCGGAGGGCAGCTCTGAGTAAGCGATGCTTTCCCTCAGATGGGAGCGGAGGGGGGCAGAGCAGGCAAAGATGAGGGTCCCGAGAGCCCCCCAGCCCCGGGACCCACCCCAGCGCCCGCCCTGCCTGCCTCCAGGTGCTGACAAGCCCCTTTCACCACCCTCCCGTGCCTTCCTCGAGCCCTGGATGCGGCAGCTGGGATCCCTCTGAGATGACAGGAAGGCCCTGGGCCCCCCGATGGCTCCTTCTGGATGCAGGGAGGGACTGCTGCCCTTCCTCTGCCCCTCTGGCAGCAGGGCTGGGGGTCCCCAGCATGCTGAGGGGTGCCTGAGTGAGGTTCTGGGGCTGCCTCCTGCTGGGAACGAGGTGGGGGATGTCAGAGGGGGGAGGTGCTGCGCTGGGAAATGCCCCACAGCCCCAGAAAACATCCCAGCAGTCCCAGGGTGGGAAGAGAAGGGAGCAAGGAGGGCACTGGGAGCAGGGAGGGGATGCTGCACGTTCCAGGGGACAAAGCCGGGCTCGGGAGCAGCGTCCAGCGGTTCCTGCCCAGCCAGACCGGGCAGAGACCCCCAGTGCAGCCACAGTAACCCCTGTCCTGGTCTCCTGCAGTCCTGGCTGGNCCTGCAATGAAAAAGAGGTAGGACATCAGCATTTCTGTGCCAAACCCTGCCGTGCCACACATTCCCTCTGTGTGCTGGTGTCAGGCTGTTCAGAAGCACCCCAGGAACGGGGGACGGGGGGCACCCACCCCCCCTGCCTGTCCTCCGGCCCTGCCCCTGCTCCTGCCTCGCTCGGGGACCGGGGTGGCCCATTCCAGGCAGAGCCCAACCCCACCCGTGTCACTGTGTCCCATGCCCTGGGTGTTGGGGTGCACTGTGGCGGGCTTGGGGGGTCCCTCTCAAGGCGTGGGAGTCCTGGCTGCTCTCTCCCTCTCCACTGATGNCCCGATGGCTCCTTCTGGATGCAGGGAGGGACTGCTGCCTTTCCCTCCCCTCTCTGCCCACAGAGGTGAATGACCCGCCCGTCAGCCCCTACAGCGAGACCATCTTTGGCCATGTGGCCCTGCCAAAGGTGAGGGGACACTGTGGGGGTGGTGTCTGTCCCCTGCTGTCACTCTGCATCCCACCAGCTGCTGCAGAGTCGGGAGCTGCAGCTGGTGAGGCCACAGTGGCCAACAGTGCCTGGGGAAGGTTTTCCCCCAGAGGGTGCTGGGCACTGCCCAGGCTCCCTAGGGAATGGGCACGGCCCCGAGGCTGCCAGAGCTCCAGGAGCCTTTGGACAGCGCTGCCAGGGATGCACAGGGGGGATTGCTGGGGGGTCTGGGCAGGGCCAGGGGACAGGAGATGTGACCATTCTCTCTTCCCAGGGTGCTGGCATCTCCTCCGAGCAGAGCTACGAGGCCGTGTCCGAGCTGGAGCTGGAGCGAGAAGGCTGCAGGTAGGGATCAGCTCCCCGGGGCCACAGGGACTGGGCTGGGCAGCAGGGGACAGGGCACAGCCCTGGGGACAGCCTGACAGGGGATGGGGGTTTTACCCCACGGCAGAGCTGATCAGGGGTGTCTGGGATGGTGTCAGCAGTCTCTGGAAGAGCTGATGGTTTGGAGAGGAGAAGGAGCTGTGCTGGTGGATGGCCCTTGGGGGACAGTGCCTGGCAAGAGATTTCTGAGTGCACAGCTGGGGCAGCACCAGTGGCACTGTGCACCTGTACACCCAGAGGAACCCGGATTTGACCTCTGGGAACAGGGAAACACCATGAGGGATGGGAATTACTCAGAAATTAGATGGCTCCAAGCTCCAGATGAGGGGTTCTGAGGGGTTGTGCAATCCCTGAAGGCTCCAGCAGCATCAGATCAGCATCTGCTGCTCAGTCACTCTGTGGTGGTGGACAGTGAAATTGTGAGGGACACCTTTAAAACACTTTTGAAATGTACTTTCCATAACTCCTGATAGCATCTCAGAAAGAGGAAGGAAAGCTGCTCTTCCCATTTCGGATGGGGAGGGTTCCTTTTCCTGTGTTGCTCAGAGAGGAGGAGGTGAGCTGCAGCTCTGTGGCCTCCAGCCCTGCTGTGGCCTTGCTGGCCAGTGCATGTCCATGCCCTGCCTTTCTGCCCAGCGTGGGGACACTGCCAGTGCCTCTCGTGCTCCGGGTGTGTGGCACCACGGTGGCACCTGTGCGGTGGCACAGATCACAGCCACGGGTGGGGAACTGCAAATCCCTGGGAACAGCAATACTGAAATCTCCTGTGGAGCCTCTGAATCAGCTCAGAGAGGAGCTGGGCACTGACCTGCCTGCATCCAGTGGCTTCCAGGGAGGTGGGATCCAGAACATCCCAGGGGAACTGCCAGGCACTCGCAGCTGAGGGACTTTGCAGCTGGCCTTGCTGAGAAGAGGCAGGATGTGACCAGCAGCAGTGGCAGGGGCAGCAGCTCACAGGCTTTTTCCTCTCAGCCCAAGCAGGGCTGGGGTGTGGAGAGTGGAAGAGGAGACAGAAAAGCTCTGAGAACCTTTTGCACTGTGCTCACAGACTCCACCATCCAGCTGCTCCAGCGCTTTCCTCCCACACCAGCCCCGCTGGTCCCAGCACATTCCCTGGAGCAGAGCTGTGGGATCCTGCTCAGCTGCTGGCAGGCTGCTGGCCAGCCCTGGCCCCAGCTCTGCTGCCTATGTGGGACCTCCAGATCCTCCCCTGCAGCACTGGTGTGTCTTCAGTCCTCATCCTTGTGTCACTGGGAATGACCAGGCGTCCTCTGCAGCCCACCAATCCACTTGTCATGGGAAATATTTCCCAGTCCCAAACTTCAGAGAGGCCCTTCTGCCCCTTTTCCTACCTGGGGCAACTCCTCTTGCCCTGTTCTGGGGGAGCTTTGTCTGGCCCACGCTGCTCCCTGGCTTGGGGTGTGGCAGTGTCAGTGTCAGGGGTGAGCAGAGCCACTCACCAGCAGGAAAATCTCCTCACAAGAGGAACAGGAATGCAAAATTCCTGCAAACTGGGAGCTGGGTCTCTGAGGGTGCAGCAGGAGCGCAGGGTGGGATTTACTGCTCTGAGTCTGAGCCCCTTCATCCAGGCTGCTGATGCTCAGCCCTCTGAAATGCTGGTGCCCTGCTCCAGCCATCGGCCTCAGCAGGACAGAGAGGTGGCACAGCAGTGTCCGTGTCACCCCACAGAGCTCAGGGGCCTGGGTCAGACTCACCAGGCACCGTGGGTGGGCTTTGCTTGTCCCTGCCAGGTGCTCAGTGCCCTCTCTCTCGTTACAGTTTCACTGCCTGTAAGTCACAGTCACGGCAGGAAGGGGCTGCCACGGATTTTTTCCCGTTTTCCTCTTGCCCTGCCCCATTCCGTGGGTCTGCCTCCCACTCAGCCCTGGCACTCAAGGCTGCTGTCTGCCTGTGACTCACTGTCCTCCAGCCACACCGTTCCCTGTCCAGTCCTTCCTGAAGCATCTGCAGACGAGGCTGGGATTCCAGCCGGATGAGTCACCCTGCCAGGGCTCTGTTGTGCTAATTAAACAGCTCCTTGTGCTCCGAGCCTCGCGGCCAGCCAGGGCCATTTCTTGTCTTTCCTGGAGCCACACAGGCCGTTTTCCCTCTCCATCCCTTCCTCTGTCCCGTCACTACCCCACTTCTCTGGAGCAGATCCCAGCTCCAGGGATGGCTCCAGCCCAGCATCTTTCCAGGCAGATTTAGGGCTTGCTCCTGTCCCATGTGGATCAGGGACATCTGGTGTCTGATGGCCTCAGAAGGTGCCTGTCCAGGGCCTGTCCTAGGATGAGGCAGTGCCCAAAACCAGGTGTTGGGAGAGTTTAGGAGTGTTTGGAGTCCTTCTCCTGGTCCTGAAGCTTCTCATGAACTTACACTGGAGACATTTTCTCACATTCTCTGGGTTTCTTCTCCAAAAATGTCTCCATCTCCAAGGAGGATTCCCGCAGCTCACCTGCTCCTCTCCCATGTGCTTCTGCACCTTGCTCCTTGGCTTTGTCTGATGTCACCCGGCTCCTGAGGCTGGAGTAGTGATGACCAAGAGAGTCCTTCCAGTTCTCCTCATGACCCTGCCCCCATCACTCACCCTGTCCCCTGGAGATGCCCAGTTTGCTCAGGTGCTCCTCAGACAGAAGCTGGGACAAGTCTTGGATCACCCTCGTTGCCTTTTTAGGAGCCTTCTCTTTGCCCTGGCACTGGATTCCACAGGGGAATTTGGCACGGATGCTCTCCTGTGCCACAACTGTCTTCCCGCCCATCACCACTGCACCTGGGCAGGCCCCCTGTGACCTCCTGGGACTGTCAGACATTTTCCAGCACATTTCCTTTCCAGGGAAAGAAAAACGCCTGGCTGAGAGGGCTGATGGGAAGGGGCAGGCTTTGCAGTTTATTTTTATAATTTCCTTTTATTGTTACGGCTGGAGAGCCCCAGCAGGGCTGGCTGGGGGTTTAGCATGGCTTCCCAAGGAATGGAGATGGAGGCAGGAGTTCCACCAGCCCAGCATTTTGGCTGGACACAAGAGCAGGCACAAAGGTGTTGTGGCAGGAGTTCCACAGTGCCGGGAATGTTGGAGGGGCAGAGGGAGGAGCAGCTGGGGTGGGTGTGCAGCAGGGAGCAGGATATGGGATTGGGATCTGCCTGGCTTCCTTTTGCTGCCTGTAAAGAGGGGAAGGAGGTGATGCCAGGGGTTTGGAGACGTGTGGTAGTGGCCCATGTGACATTCCCTAAAGCAGGGAAGCTCCAGCCTTTGTGCCATCACGTAGGACTGGCTGAGCCTCGGGCTGCTGGTGGCCACGGGGCTCCTGAGCACTCATGGAGATGCAAACCCCAACATCCCCGGGTGCCCCAGGCAGGTCAGGAGCAGTGCCAGGTGTCCCCAGACAGGGTGGCATTGCCCAGGACCGCGCTGTGCTGCCCAGCTCCCTCCCAGCCCCTTCTGCCTCAGGACGAGCAGCGAGTGCAGCAGCGAGGGCCGGAGCGAGGACGAGGAGAGCCGGAGCCGGCTCATCGAGCGCATCGCCCACAACGACACCGAGGGATATTCCACCGTGGAGGCCCCGCGCCCCGAGGGCGCCCCGTTCAGCCTGCCAGCCCACCTGTACCCCGACGAGCTCCTGGATGACCTCACCATCTCCCCGTACGCCAGCTTCACGTCGCTGTCCGAGCCCCGGCCCACCATGCTCAGCGGCTGGCTGGACAAGCTGTCCCCGCAGGGGTACGTGGGGCAGACGTGCAATCACAGCAGGCTTTGGGTTGGGAGAGACCTTAAGATCATCTCATTTCACACCCTGCCATGGACAGGAACACCTTCCACTATCCCAGGTTGCTCCAAGCCCCATCCAACTGGCCTGGAACACTTCCAGGGATGGGGCAGCCCCCTTGGTCAAGGTGAGGTGGCTGCACTGGTCACTGTGCTCCCCTTGGAAGAGGAACCTTTTGGGTGCCCTCTGTGCAGCTGTGCCTGGGAGGAGGAAGGGTCTGTGAGGGGCAATCATCCCCTTCCCAACAGTTTTTCTGCCATCCCAACAGGAACTATGTCTTCCAGAGGCGCTACGTCCGTTTCGATGGGAAGAACCTGATGTACTTCAGCAGTGAGAAGGTACCGAGGGCCACAGTGGGGCAGGGTGGGGAGGCTGAACCTCAACACCACCTGGGGAGCTGCCACATCCCCTTGGCCTCCCCCTGTCCTTCTGGAAGGAGCCAGCAGTGCTCTGCCATCACCAGGGTGGAGCAGCCCATGCCTGGCAGGCTCCCAGCACAGCCTCAGCCACAGGGAGCCCAGGATTGCAAGGGTCCCTCTGCCCACAGGGAGCAGGAAAGGGGAGGTCCTGCTGGAAATAGGGTCCCAGCCGTGGATCCACCCCTTCCTGAATCCCCAGCACCCACCTGGCTGCTGGTGCCCACAGGCAGTGCTGTGAGCAGCACCAGCAGAGCGCCCAGGGGATGTGGAGGATGTGCCAGGTGATGGAGGTGCTCTGTGGGAGGGGCAGAGGGGGTAACTCCACCCGGGGCTCGTTCCAGGAGCCCTATCCCAAAGGAGTGATCCCACTGTCTGTGATTGAAATGGCTCGTTCCACCAAGGACAACAAGTTCCAGGTCATCACCAGCCATCGGATCTTTGTCTTCCGCGCTGAGAACGAGGGTGAGTGAAAACCTGGGCCAGGGCCCACCAGCCCTAAGGAGCCATCCCTGCCTCCCTTCTCCAGGCAGAGCATCCTGCAGGCAGCTCTCACCCCATCCCCAAAACATCCCCTGCCTGCCCTCTGGGTGCTCTGCTCCGTGCCAGGGCTGTGGGGAAGGGCTCAGCCCCTCCCTCCTGCCTGGTCCCCAGCCCAGAGGAATGAGTGGTGCTCCACGCTGCAGAAGAAGGTGATGGAGCAGCGCCTGGTGGGGTCCCGGCCCCGGCCTGCCAACACCGCCCACTGCCAGAAGTCGGGAACCCTGGAGCTGAAGGGCCAGAAGTCCAAGGTTTTCGCAGCCCTGAGCCTGCCTGAGATGTGGCTGTACAAGAGTGAGCAGGTTTGTGGCCAGAGCAGGCCCCCACATGGGATGAGAGGGATGGAGGGAGCTGAGCCGCGGCTGGTGCCAAAGGGAGAGAGAGGGGAAATGGGTGGGCAGGAAAAAGGAAATGGCAGAGTAAGAAGCTGGAGATCCTGCCCAGGGCAGCAGTGATGGGTACCAGGAGTGGACCCCCCTCCCAGTCTTCTCACTATCACCAAATCATCATCATCTCCACCAGGCATTTTGGTCTTGGTCACACCAAGCATCCCAATCCATCCCAGGGCAGCTGGATCAGTGGCCACGGAATCAGCAGCAAACACACCTGCTGCAAGGGGCACTCGCAGTGACAGCTGGTCCCTGTCACCTCCCATGCTGCTGCTGCCCACAGAGCACCTCACTTCCTTCCTGCTGAATTTTCTTAGCACCCCTGGTTTTATTTCCATCACCTCACTTCCAGGTTGCCTGCTGTGCACTAAGCAGCATCAGCCCTGAGGAGCTGGCTGAGGCTGATATTTGTTTTATGAGGGTCCCTGACTCAAATCCCCATAAGAAAGGGACCTGGTGTCTTGANTTGGATCCAGGTAGGAATGCTTGGCTCCTCCCCTGGGCAGAGCATCTCCCATGGGATGCTGGAATTTTCTGAGCCATGCAGGGACACTCAGTGGCCATGGACAGCAGAGATCTCCTGGAGGGAGGATTGGCTGTGGGAGAGATGAAGAAAAAACTGCCCCATGAACAGCAGAGAACTGCCCCAGCTCTGACAGATGGTGATGGAATACACACCCAGCCACGTCTTACAACCCAGGACACCTGGGCAGCCACACTGCAGGGGTTGTGGGCAGAACCTGCCTCTCATTTGAAGGCACAACGTATTTGCAGGGTGCTTTATGTCAGATGAGAGGTGGCTGAGAGAGCAGCAGGGGCTTCTCCGGGCAAAGCAGGGACGGGATGCTGGGGGTGCTGTGGCTGCAGCCCCAACACCACAGGCGTGCCCAGGGTGGTGCCCAGCAGAACCAACAGTCAGCGCTGTCACTCTGAATTGCAGTTCTTCAAGATGGGCATTGCCATGTGCTTCATCGAGATGCGCGGCTCCACCATCCGCGAGGCCAAGAGCCGCAGCTTCGAGCTCATCACCCCCTCCAAAACGTTCAGGTATGCTGGATCCAGGGGGGATGAGCAGGGAGGAGCAGCCTGGAGCTGGGCCTGGGCGCTGGTGGCCGCAGCCCCCTGAGCTCCGGCTGTGCTGGTGCTCCCAGCTTCGTGGCGGAGTCGGAGCGGGAGAAGCGGGAGTGGATGGAGGCGCTGCAGGAGGCCATCGCCGAGATGCTCAACGACTACGAGGTGGCAGAGAAGATCTGGTCCAACAAAGCCAACAAATACTGCGCCGACTGCTGGGCTCAGAGTCCCGACTGGGCATCCATCAACCTGTGCGTGGTCATCTGCAAGCAGTGTGCAGGTGGGACAGCTCCCGGGGCACAGGGGCATCCTCGGGGTGTGGGCTGGGGCAGGCTGTGCAGGCATGGGCTGTGGGCATAACCTGGGGCTCAGTTCCCCAGCAGGTGGAGGTGCTGACTCTCCTGCTCCCTGCAGGGCAGCACCGCAGCCTGGGTTCCAACATTTCCAAGGTGCAAAGCCTGAAGCTGGACACCAGCGTCTGGTCCAATGAAATTGTGCAGGTGAGACACTCAGGGTGCAATGAAATCGTACATGTGAGGCACTCGGGGGTGCAATAAATTTGTGCAGGTGAGGCACTCGGGGGTGCAATGAAATCGTGTAGGTGGGGCACTTGGGGGTGCAATGAAATCATACACGTGTAGCATTCAGGGGTGCAATGAAATTGTGCAGGTGAGACACTCAGGGGTGCAATGAAATCGTGCAGGTGGGGCACTCGGGTGCAATGAAATCGTGCAGGTGAGGCACTCAGGTCAGAGCATGCTGTGCTCAGGGGCCAGGCTGCTCCTGACGGGGCAGCTGCCCCATGGTCTCCCTCAGGCTCAGGATGCAGGAACACTGGGAATCCTTCTTGTCCTGCTGACCCTGGGGCTCGCCATGACCATGGGACTCTCCCACAGCTCTTCATCGTGCTGGGAAATGACCGAGCCAACCGGTTCTGGGCCGCTCGGCTCCCCGCCGCCGAGGCCATCAGCCCGGACAGCGGCGCTGAGCAGAGGCGGGACTTCATCGCCCGCAAGTACCGGGAGGGACGGTACCGCCTGCCCCACCCCCACTACGCCACTCAGGAGGAGGTGCTCCAGGTAAGGGACACCTCGAGGTGCTGGGAGCCACCCCAGAGCTCCTGGTCTGGGGTGCCAGCACCTCCTGCCTGGCTGTGTGTGCTCACTCCCTCATGCCAGGCAGATTTTGGGAGGTTGTGCCTTGGTTTGGCTGCCTTGGAGCAGCCCTGGGAGGGAGCTGGGGTCTCCACGAGCCAGGGCGGGGTCCCTAAATGTGCGTGTTTCACCCCAGGCGCTGTGCGCTGCAGTGGCTGGACCAGCCCTGCTCAAGACCATCTTGCAGTTCTTCTCATCCTCGGAGGCTGCTCTGGCCTCTGATCCTGCTGCCAGCGAGGCAGCCCCGGGGGCCGACCTTTGGTGGGGACCAGAGAGCAAAAGGCCCAGGAACCTTTCAGGTAAAGAGAACTCTCGAGCCCCATCTGGCTGTGGTGGAGGCAATTCCTCCTTACTGCTGGCCCTGCCCCTCCGAGCATGGCCCAAGGCCGGGGACACTCAGGGTGTCAGGTGTCGTGACTCCCTGGGGGACCCGCCCTGTTGAAGGTTTCCTCTGGAATCTCTGATTAGCAGGCTCCTCTGGAGTCCCTTTTCAGGGAACCCCATGCCTGCACACCCTATTGCCTACACCTACCTGAGGGGGATCTCCCTCTGGTACCCACAATTTGGGGGTGCCTGCTCCCACCCCACCCTCTGTACTGTGTCCCACAGGGAGCCCCTGCACACGGGACCCAGGTCCAGAGGGCGTCTACAACGAGATCACCCAGCCAGTGACACACAGCGGGTACCTGTACCGGGCCATGGCCCCCCCAAAGCTCCCAGGGGCCAGGAAGAGCAAAGAGGGTGAGTGTGGGCAGCGTGGGAGGGCAGCCAGAGGGTGCCCACCCCAGTGCCACTGACCCCCTGCTCCTGCAGACTTCCAGCGCACGTGGTGCTCCCTGGAGAGAGCCCTGCTCTTCTTCGAGACTGAGAAATGCACTGAGCCCCTGGGCCACATTGACAGCGGGGATCTCCTCTCCCTGGGGGTCAACAGAGCCCACCAGACACTCACCAGCCCCGGCCCCACTGAAAGGTACCCCTGGCCGTGCCCCCAGTCGTGCCCAGAAAGCGTGGGGCACACAGACAGCAGGGCTGGGCTCCCTGCTTGGTGCAGTGGCTGCTCTGGCTCTAGGGGCAGGGACAGGGCTGCCCTCATGGGCTGGTTCATCCTCTGCAGATTTCGTTTCACCCTTGAGCTCTTCCTCACTGGGGAGAAAGTGCAGCAGCTGGGAACTGATGGGCCCGAAACGCTGCAAGCCTGGGCCAGTGCCATCGGCAAGGTGAGCCAGCCCCAGCGTGTCCCCAGACCCTGTCCCTGCTTCCCTACTGTGATTCCTCACAGCTCCCCATGCTCTTCATCCGCTGTGGGAAGCACTCTCCTCCCTTTGCAGGGGCTCCTATCCTCCCTGGTGACCTGCCCCCATCCTCATGGGGGTCAGCCCTCAGGGGTGTCTTCACCCCTCTCACCTCCTGTTCATCCCACAGTGGTTCACCCCCGTGAGCTGCCACTGCCTGCTGGGCTACGAGTTCCAGCGCGTGGGCCAGCTGCGCTACAAGTGCATGCTGAACCCCGAGCGCTGGCAGCGGGCCTTCTTCATCCTGCAGAAAAGCCACCTCTTCATCTGCCCCGCCGAGGAGGACGGGGCCGAGGACAGCATCAACCTGCGGCGGCTGCAGGAGCTCAGTGAGTGCCGTGGCGCCTGTCACGATCCGCCTTTCAGCGGGGCGTCGTGTTGGCTCCTTTCACCGATCCCAAAAGTGCAAAAAGGCCAACAGCAGTGGGACAGTCAGCTTAATCACAACAAATGCACTTTTATTAGGGGATAAAACAGTAAATGCGATAGAGGGGTGTTAGAAAAGGAATAAAAGGATAGAGAAGGGAAGAAAAAGGAGGGTAATAGGAATTATAGCTACCGACACAGACGAAATCCTCACGTGGTCTGGACAATGGGGATCCATCTCACGCCGGGAAAGTCTTCAAAGTCTTCTGGTCAACTTAGGGGTCTAGTTATAGTCCATCAAAAAAGAAGGGGGGGAGCAAGACAGTGAGAAAATGTTCAGAATGGGAACATGCGGGTCCATTGAAACTACTGAAGGTGAACAAACACAATAAGTCCATTAGAATTACAGAAGGAGAACAGGTCATGTCATCAGCAGTCCTTCCCCCACTCCCTGTGGTAGGGGTCTCAATCTCAGTCCTTAGGAGGGGGTTTCAATCTCCGTCTGTCACGGTGGTAGTGAGGCAGATGAGAGGTCAACAGATGAGGGGTCAGCAGTGAGAGACCACTGGAGTTACCCCAAAAGTTCACTTGGCTTTAAGGTGATAGGATCGTTGTAGCGAGCAGGTACTGCACCAGGCTGCTCCTTGCTGGGTCAATGCCAGGTACTTGCCAACTCCTTGCCAAGTCCTGGCCAGGCCGTGTTCTGGAACGGTGTGTGCAGAACAGCAGCTGCACCTGAACTGGTGTCTCCACCAAGCTGGAACTGTGGTGCCAGGGAGGGGGTTTCTCCCAGATCTTGCTCTTTGTCTACGTGGCAATCGTAAGGCAGGAAAGAAATGGGAGAAGGGGTCTCCAGACCATCTTTCACAGGACCTCCTGGGACAGGCACGTCAGGGTGGCCCTGCGTGGCTCTGACCCCTCAGCTTCTCGCCCCGATGCAGGTCTGGTTCTCCCCACGGACACCCCAGAGAAGAAGGAGCTGCTGGTCCTGGTGGAGATGGGGAGGTGAGTCCTGGCCGTGGGGATGATGGGGACTGAGCCAAGCAACCTCAGTGAGCTGCCCAGGGCAAAGGCACTTCAGGATGTGCTGGGACTCAGATGTTTATTAGCTCTTATCTCTGTCACAGTCTCACAAACTGTGAGTTCTGCAGCACTTCACTCTAACAAACCAAAAATGGAGCCCCATCTCTCTCTCTACAAGGCCTTTTAAGGATAAACTGTCCAATTAAGAAATGACACCTAAATTATTTTTACTTTTAACCCAATAACCAACCACCCATGCCCACAATGTGGACTTTTTTATCCAATTACACAAAACCACCCAAACCCATGGAGGAGAAGGTGAAGAAGAAGGACCAGCCTCCACCCTAAAAACTCCATCTTGCTTTATATATATTACTATATTCTAAAACCTTAAACTCGAAGTTTTCCACCCTGTGATATCACACACTTCTATTCAAACTCCACACCCACAATCCCAGTTCTGTCATTCCATTTTGGAAGCCTTCTCCATGGCCTCACGTCAGTGCAGTGTTCTCTGGGCGGTCAGTGTCTGTCAGCACAGAAGGTCTGAAATTCTCAGCAACCAACAGCGTTGGGTTCCAACAGGGATGGGCCAATGCTGATCCCAAATCCCTGGTGGGGAAGTTACTGGGACAGCAGGGCTGTGACCGAGGGCCTTGCAGAGGTGTTTTGGTGGGGTAGGATGTCCCTCGGCTCAGCCTGGCTGGCCCTCACTCCCTGTCACAGGCAGGAGGGGATAACCTGCCCCTGGGACTGCCCTCATTCCCTCTTTTCTGCCCTTGTTGTTCTCAGGACATTTTACCTGCAGGGCTTGTCGCGGGCGGACTCGGCAGCGTGGTACGGTGACATCCAGGCGTCAGCAGGGGGCCGGGGCAACGCTCTGAGGGACCAGCAGCTGAGCCGGGCGGACATCCCCATCATCGTGGACTCCTGCATCGCCTTCATCACCCAGTACGGTGAGCCCAGCAGCCCTGGCACCCTCCGACACCTCAGGATGGCCGATGGACCCAGGCAGGAGGCACCGCTCCGGGGCCACCAGCTCCATGAGGGATTCTCTGAGCAGGACCCGGCCCCTGTGACCCCATGTCCCTGTCCCAGGGCTGCGGCACGAGGGGATTTACCGCAAGAACGGAGCCAAGTCCCGGATCAAGGTACTGATGGAGGAGTTCCGGCGGGATGCCCGCAACGTCAAGCTGCGCATCAGCGACAACTTCATCGAGGATGTCACTGACGTGCTGAAGAGGTTCTTCCGGGAGCTGGAAGATCCCATCTTCACCCTGGAGCTGCACCCGCAGTGGAAGGAGGCTGCAGGTACCTGCTTCACCCAGGCCTGCTCCACGCTGGGTTCCCTGGGGCCAGTGTTCCTCTGGATGGGTCCTGGTGCCAGCCTTGGTGCTGTGTCACCTCTGGATCTGCTGGGTTCAGCCAGGATCTGGTTTTCCTCCCTCCAGAGATCTCCTCGAAGCCACAGCGCTTGGAGCGGTACAAGGAGCTCATCCATCGCCTGCCTCGCCTCAACCACAAGACCCTGGCTGCGCTCATCGGGCACCTCTACCGGTCAGTGGGGCCCTCCCATCAGGGTCCACTGGTCCTGCCAGCCCTGTGGGGTCTCCCTGCTGCCCAGGGAGTGCTGGCTCCTCTCCCTAAGAGACAGGGAGGGTCTACTCACACAGCTGGTGCTGGGACACCTTGAACATTCCCAAAGTCATCCTGCAGCAAGGGGGGGCAACAGGAGGTTTGGGACTAGGGGACACCACCCTGTAGGATGTAAATGTTATCCAGTGCCCCAAAAAGACAGAAAACACTCAATTCCCATCTTGAGTCAGAGTCTGAGGTAGCGCCATTGTCTGGTTTGATGGTAGAGGGAAGTTCCCAAAACAGGAACTGCCCAGTTTGAAGTTCCCACTGCTGAGGGGTTGGGGACATCCAGGCTGTTTGTCTGAGGCAGAGGAGGGTGGCTGAAACCCCACCCTGAGCAGGACCAGCCCCTCACCTCTGTGCTCCTTGTGCCAGGGTGCAGAAGTGTGCAGACCTCAACCAGATGAGCACCAAGAACCTGTCGCTGCTCTTCGCACCCAGCCTCTTCCAGACCGACGGCAAAGGGGAGCACGAGGTCAAGGTGATGGAAGATCTCATCGACAACTACGTCAGCATCTTCAATGTAAGCAGGGCCTGCAGCCCCCTCCATGCTGGGTCTGATGCAGACCCCTTGGATCCCCCCATAGCGCCCACCTCTGCCTCCCCCTGCATCCCTCCATCCTGGCCCTGTGTCCTCAAGCCGGATCCTGCTCCACGCTGACCCTGTGCACCCTTCCTCTGGCAGATTGATGAGGATCAGGTGTCCCAGATGGATCTGGAGAACAGCCTGATCACCACCTGGAAGGACACCCAGGTACTGGGAATGGGCTTGTTGGCCCCCACCACATCAGGGACCCCTGGGCTGGGGAGACTGACTGGAGGATGGGGACACTCCCAGCTGCCCACCCTGGGTCCCCACTGTCCCATATCCTCATTTGGGAAAGGATGTTCCCCCTCTTATCTCCCCTGTGCCCACCACCCTGAGGCTCCTGCCCAGGGGAGGAGCAGCCCCAGTTTCCTGGGACACCATCTCCAGCCCCGGGAAGGTGGGATGTGCTCAGCACCCACACCGACATCCCACCAATGCCACCGGCTCTCCCCGCAGCTCTCCCAGGCAGGGGACCTCATCATCGAGGTTTACCTGGAGCAGAAGGTGCCCGACTGCTGCGTCACCCTGAAGGTGAGTCCCAAAGCAGGGCTGTGCCAGGGCACGTGAGGGGGGACGCAGCTCCTGGCGCCCCTGGGACCCATCCTGCACCACCCGCCACAGCTCCCCGTGTGTCCGGCCCCAGGTGTCCCCCACGATGACGGCAGAGGAACTGACCAACCAGGTGCTGGAGATGCGCAATGTGGCCGCCAGCCTGGACATCTGGCTGACCTTCGAGGCGCTGGAGAACGGGGAGCTGGGTGAGCACGGGGGGATGGCCCGGCGGGATGCTCCTGGCATGGCCAGGCTGGTGAGGGGCAGGTGTGGGGGACAGGGGGTGGCTTTCTGGTGATGGCAGAGGGGACGGGAACTGGCACAGGGAAGGGGACACAGTGGTGAGAGTGTCCCTGTGTCCCCAGAGCGGCCCCTGCACCCCAAGGAGAAGGTGCTGGAGCAGGCCTTGCAGTGGTGGAAGCTCCCGGAGCCCAGCGCCGCGTACCTGCTGGTGAGGAAGGTGCCCATCGGTGAGGGCGGCTGTCTCTTCACAGGTAAGGCGAGCACAAAGGGACCCAGCCCCTCGGGGTGTCCCCAGAGGGGGACAGCTCTGTCTGAGCTTCCCCTCGCCCTGCTCACTGCCCTGCAGCCATCAAGGGCACAGCACCGAGACCCACAGTGGGATTCCCCTGCAATCCCACCCTGCCAGCCCCCTGACCCTTATGTCCCCACACTGGGCAGGTGCCAAGCGTGAGACCCCCAAGTGTGGGCTGCTGAAATGCCGTGAGGAGCCCCCCAAGCTGCTGGGGAACAAGTTTCAGGAGCGTTACTTCGTCATCCAGGACAGGAGGCTGCTGCTGCTCAAGGAGAAGAGGGTACGGGGGATGCTGTGGGATGGACCTCAGCCCAGGGTGGGAGGAGGAGCCTGGGGACAGCAGCGGCACAGTGGTGGCTGTTCTCCTGGCAGAGAGGCTGGCACCAAGCCAGGCTGACCCACTGGATGTCCTTTCCCAGAGCGCCAAGCCAGAGCGAGAGTGGCCCCTGGACGCAGCCAAGGTTTACATGGGCATTAGGAAGAAGCTGAAGCCACCAGCTCAGTAAGTGGCACCTCCCCAGCCGTGGCACTGGGGCAGATATCTGNTGGAGTACACCTGGACCCTGTGCCCATGGGGCGAGCTCAGCCCCCTGCCCCACTGCCCACAGACCCCAGGCTGTGTCTGAGCTTGGCAGTGCTGCCCTACAGCCTTGTGTTCCTTTCCAGGTGGGGTTTCACACTGACCCTGGACAAGCAGCAGCTGTGAGTACCTTCCCCTGCCGTCCTGGGGCTGGGGGAGGTAGAGATCTGTCCCCAGTTTTAGTGGGAGTGGGACAGCCAGGGGCAGTGGTGCAAGGCCCTGAGGCCAGGGCAGAGCTGGGGCACTTGAGAGGCAGAGTGGTGGGGCCACTGTCCCTGGCACAGGATGGGAGCCAGGCTCCAGGGGCCACACCTGTCCCTGCCACACAGCCTTCCTGCCTCCCCACCCACCCCAGCACCCCTGGGTGGTGCTGAGTGCACAAAAAGCTCTCACCTTGCCCTAAAGCAGCAATTTGGGCATGGCGAGATTTTCAGAGATTTAGCCCCATGGGGTGTAGATGAACCTGAGAGCACCAGGCTCACAGACAAGGTGACAAGGTGACAAGGGGACATTGGCCCCACTGCCCCCTCTCCCTGGCAGCTTCTCCACTGTTTGCTCTGCAGGTACCTGGTGTGCTCAGGGCAGGCTGAGCTGTGGGACTGGATCACCAGCATCCTCAAGGCTCAGGTGGGTGCAGGCTGGTGGTGCCACCCAGCGGGGCAGGGCTGGGACGGGGCTGGCAGGGCCATGGTGACCCCCGTGCCCACCCTGTCCCTGTGCACAGCACGATGACCTGCGCCCCGTGGTCCTGCGCCGACGCTCCTCCTCTGACCTGGCTAAGCAGAAATTCGGGACGATGCCACTGGTGCCCCTGCACGGGGACAGCACTGACGCCACCATGCTCTCTGCCAACCAGACCCTGGTAAAGCCCCTGCAGCTCCCCCTGCCCACAGGTGCTCCTGCACCCATCTTGATCTTTGTACCTGCCCCATGACCCCGTGCCCACCGCAGGGCTGGAGAGGCACCGATGGGTGCTGTGTGTGCTGTGTGCCATGCTCGTGTCCATGCCCGTGTCCGTGGCAGCTCTCCGTGCCTGCAGGCTCCTGCACCCTCTGCCCCTCCCCTGCCTGCCCGGGCAGCCATGGCCCTGCTCCGCGCTCTCTGTGCTCACCCCTGTCCGTCTCCTCTGTTTCTAGCGCCGCCTGCACACGCGAAGGACTTTGTCCATGTTCTTTGTAAGTACCTGCACCCCTGGAGCACCGCTGCTGGCTTTGCACTGTGCCAGGGCTCTCCTGCAGCATCCCACGGGCGCTCGGAGATGTGCCCACCTTGTGTGGCAGACGAGGGGGTGCCCACTGCTCTGCGTGTTCCCTGCCTGGGGATGTGGGTCCCTGCATGGTCCCAGTGTGGGCAAGCAAGAGCACACCGGTCCAGCCCAGTTCCCAGAGCCTCTCTCGTTGGGCACATGTTGCCTGTAGGGTATCAATGGCAGAATTGTGAGGAAAGAGGTTTAGGTGTGCCTTGTCATCAAAAAGGCCACTGGGCTGAACCTCATCTCTCCTGGCTTTGTGCTCTGCATGGCAGCCACCTGCCTGCCCCACCCCAGAACGCTCTGCCAAGAGGTGCTGGGCTGGTGGCATGGACCATGCCCAGGCGGGGACCAAAACTCCCCCTTCCTCAGCCATGGGGAAGAAAGGGCAGCAGTGCCTGAGCCAAGGGACCTGTTGGAGGGCGGGTCCCCTGCAGGTATCGGTCCCATGGTGAGGGACAAGGATCCCCAGGCAGTGCAGGGAGGGCAGGGTGAGGGGGGACAGAGGGGTACAGCTGAGCTGTGTGGGCAGTGCCCCTCCCCCTGCCCCCTATCCTCACCAGCCCATGAAGATCCACCAGGACTCCCTGGAGGAGCAGCAGGAGAAGGAGGCAGACACTGATCCCGTCTACGAGGAAGTGGGGAACTTCCCCGAGCTGGCAGCGCTGGACCTGGGGCAGGGGCTGCTGGCAGAGCTGGCGGCCGTGCCCCCCGTGGACAGGTCCAAGAAGCCATCCCCATTCCCTGAGGAGCCCCCAGGCACCGCCCTGCGCTCCTCGCTGCCCGCCAGCCCAGCACACAGGGTGACAGGTCCCTCTGTCACCAAAGCCGTGTCCCTCGAAAGGGGCTTGAACCTGGAGAGCAACAAAGCTCCAAGCCCGGGGCTCAGACCCACCAAAACATCCTCTCTGGAGAGGAACGTGGAGCCTTCCCTGGCGCTGGGCAGGGACTGGGAGCAGGCAGGCACACCGGGGAGCAGCCCCACAGCAGAGACCTCCCTGGAGCTGCCCAGGAAGAGGAGCTTGCAGCCTCCCTCACCCATCAGTGACAAACTGATGCAGGAGCTCAGCAGTGTCATCCTCAGGAAGAGCGATGGCCAACCCCCGGGGCCTGGCCAGCCGGTGACATGACCCGCTGTGCCAAAGGGGTGGCCACCAACCTGGGGGTCAAGTCGTGCCCGGTGGCAGCGATGATGGTACCCCAGTGGCAGAGATGATGGGTACCCCACGCTCCCACATCGTGGAACCCCCGCCCTGCTCCTCCTCCTCATCCCGGAGCCAGGCTGGGATTGGAACCAAAGGGACAAGTGGTGACCAGGATGTTGGGCCGTGGTACCCCCTCGTGGGAGGGCTGGGACTGCTGCCACCCCTGCTCTTGCTCGTGGGTGGCACATCTGTCATCGAGCCCAGCACCGGGGGGCGCAAGTAAAGGGGAAAACAAAAGCAGGAAGTGGTGCCCGCATGTTTTGGCAGCACGGCACCGTGCCAGGCAGGGGCATGGGGTGCCTGCCAGCACGGGGGAACACAGCGTGTCCCCTCCAGCACTGGGCCTGCGGGGCAGGGCCAGGACACCCAAGCCATCCCCCCTTCCCTTCTCGCATCCACTGTGGCATATTTTGGGGGGAAAGGGGGAGCAGCAGGAGCAGGGCTGGCCGTGTGTGCCTGGCGTGTAGTCCTGGCGATGGAGGGCAGCCCCTCCTCAGCGAGGGTGTTTGTACCTATTCCTGCCACCAGCAGGGAGAAATAAAGGTTTATTTGTACTCTGGAGGGTTTGGTCACTGCAGGAGGAGCGGTGAGGGATGCCAGGGTCTGGCAGGTGGGGAGATCGGGGTGCCAGGCACCCAGCTGAGGGTCCCATGGGATTGGGCAGCGCTGGTGTCAGCAGGGGGCAAAACTGAGGCAGGCAGGCAAAACTGAACCTCGGATCCAGGTGGGATTTTTTGCCCAAGTCTATTGCCAGCCCTTCATGGTGGGCACGCTTCAGGCTCCCCCATCCCTGGGGCAAGGGGACACAGCTTGGCAGCCCTGGCTCTGCCCACTGGACCTCAGGGGCAGGGCCGTCTTCTCCGTGGACTTCCCCGAGGAGGTCTCGAGCCCCCACAGGCAGCGGCCTCTCGCATCCCGGACCCAGCCCCGAAAATCCCGGGAGACGTAGAAGTAGATGAAGGGATCAAAGCAGTTGTTGCAGGCGCTGAGCACCAGGGCCAGGGCGTAGGAGATGTAGGTGCCGTTGTTGCACCCCGCGGGCTCCAGCAGGTAGTGGATGAAGAGCATCACGTTGCTGGGCGTGAAGCAGAGGATGAAGACCAGCAGGACCAGGGCCAGGACACGCACCACCTGCCCGTGGCTCCCTCCCTTGGCCAGCAGCCGTGCCAGGATGCAGCTGTAGGAGATGATCATGAGCACGAAGGGCAGGCCAAAGCCCAGCCCCACCAGGGACAGGAAATAGTAGCCAAAGAACCTTTGGGTTTCCTTTTCTAGCACATCGTGGCACGTCGTAATGTTCAGGCTGGGGATATTGAGTGTGTGGGAGCGCAAAAGCAGAGGGCTCATGCCCAGCCCCACCAGCAGCCAGATGCCCACACAGATGCCCACTTTGCCTCTTGTCCAGCTGGAGCTCTTCCACAGGAACGGGTGTGCCACGGAGATGTAGCGCTCCAGGCCGATGCAGGTGAGGAAGAGGATGGAGCTGTACATGTTCCCGTAGAAGAAGGCCACCATGGTGCGGCACAGGTAGTCCCCAAAGGGCCAGTGATTGCCCAGGAGGTGGTAGGAGATCTTGAAGGGCAGCAGGAGGACGAAGAGCAGGTCAGCCCCGGCCAGGTTGAGCAGGAAGATGGTGCTGGAGCATCTCCTGAAGTTGGTGGCCAGGACCCAGCAGGCCAGAGCGTTGGCTGGCAGCCCCACCAGCAGGACCATGGAGTAGAAGGCAGGCAGGAGGCGGGTGCTGAGGGTGCTGTTGAGAAAATCTTCCTCGGAGGCCTGGGAGCACACGTTCTTCTCCTGGGGCGTGAGGCGGAGCAGGGCTCGCCCCTTCTTGTTGGGCACTGCGGGGACACAAGGGGACACAAGGCATTGGGCTCAGGAGCTGTCACCCCTCCCTGCAGAGCCACCACTAAACACAGGAGGTGGCATCTCCCTGTCCCATGGCAGGGGAGCCCCCAGCACCCTGCTGCCCTCACCCTGCAGGGCTGTGCCCCATCCTGTGCCAGCCACCAGCGCAGCAGTGCCAGCCCAGCTGGGTGCCCTGCTCTGAGCCCGGACGGGCTCTGCTCCCACATCCCTGGTGCTGCTGATGTCCCTTGTCCTACCCAGCCTGGCACAACAGCATCAGGAGGGCAGATGGGAAACCCCCATCAGCACGGGGCTGGGATAGTCCCAGTCATGTCCC
The DNA here is from genome assembly GCA_013399945.1 of Ploceus nigricollis. Classification (NCBI taxonomy): domain Eukaryota; kingdom Metazoa; phylum Chordata; class Aves; order Passeriformes; family Ploceidae; genus Ploceus; species Ploceus nigricollis. The sequence goes on from VXBC01011279.1 coordinate 67,265, forward strand.
CAGCTCTGCTCCCCACCACAGCCAGAGACATCTCCTCATCTTCCTGTGGTCAGGGGATTTTCGCTGCGTGCAAAGTACAAAAGTGAAGAACAGGAAGGTCCCAGGACAAAATGAGGATCAAATCCCTTTTCTGGCTTGCTCAGAAAACAAAACCAGACAGGCTGCGCACGTCACCCCCAGCTGCAGAATTTCTATCCTGATGGTCCCCAGAACACCCTACCCCGGGGGGCTTTGGTTACATCCAACACATCTCCCACAGCCTCTGCCCCCTCTCTGCATCCAGGGGATGGAAAATTCAGGTCATGAGAGCAGTAATCTGAATTTTGCTGCCAAAAGGGGAAATGCTGGCTGGGTTTCAGGTCTTCACTCAGATTCTCAATGGAGATGCTGAGGGAAGGCAGCAGAGCCTTCCCCAAACTCTCCCCATGTCACCTAGCCGTCGCCTCCAAGTGTCATGGGACATGATATTGGGGTGTCCCAGTGAGGTGTCCCTGCCCTACCCCATCACCCCCAGACCCACCAGGGCACTTACCTGAGGAGGGTTGGGCAGCAGAGCCGAGCCAGGCACAGCAGAGCAGGAGGGTGACACAGGCAGCAGCAGCACCAGGTGACAGCACCCGCCAGGACATCTCTGCGGAGTGGCCGCTGTGCCAGCCGGGTCTGCACAAATGGCACAGGGCTGGTGACACGGCAGGGCTGTCACCCGTCCCTTTCCCTGCTGACACCCCCTTTTGTCTCCACCACGTCACACCGGCATCCTGCCCACAACCCTGTGGTGTGGCAGCCAGACTGAGGCCAGTTGTCACCACCACGAGCATGTGGGACACGCCATCGAGGGGGGGAAATTTCCAGCTGCCGTCACACAGCTGCACACCGCGGGGAGGAGGAAGCGGGCAGGAGGCAGCGGGAGGCAGAGAGGAGAACCACAGCAGGAAGATGGAGCTCTTTCTGCCCCATGTGTGGGACAGGAAGGTGGCGGTGGGTTCCCAGCCTGGTGACATGTGGCCCTGCCCACTGCAGCAGTCCAGGGCACGTCCTGCCTGCCCAGCCCTGCCAGGGCCAGACATCCCCGGGATCCATCAGGGGGGTCAGGCTGACAAGCTGGTGTCACAGCTTGATGTAGATGGGGCCACCCTGCATTGTTCCCTTCTTGTCACCAAAGTGGGCGGCTGGGTGACCTCTGGTCCCTTTTTCCAGCTAAGAAAGGGAAAACAGGGCCAGTGACACATCCCCAGCCCAGCCTTGTGCATCGTCACACCCCAGGGGAACCAGGACACGTGCAGCCAACCCCAGAAATGTCATGGGAAGAGAAAGAAGGGGACAAATGGGACAGTGGGGAGAGCCACGAGCTGTGCAGGAAGCACAGAGAGAAACCCAGACAGAAAGAGAAGTGAGACATGAGAGGGTTGGGAGGGGAACAGGGGGACAGAGAGGGACTGGCTGAGAGCCCCTCATGATTCCAGGTGGCCCCACTGAATGCCACCGCTCAGCTCTGTGCCCATGTCTCCATGGCAGGGTCCTGCCAAGCCAGGGGCTCTGTGTCCTCTGTGTGATGTGTGACCCTACACGTCCCTGTGCTGGGGGTGTCCCCTCAGTGTCCCACATGTCCCCGCATCCCAGGACCAGTGCCCCAGCACTCCATGTCTCACCACATCCTGGGACCAGTGTCCTGTGTGTCCTTATGCACAAGGACTCGGTCCCCAGTGATCCCAGTGCTGTGTGCCCCAGCACTCCCCGTGTCCCCATGTCCCCCTGCCCAAGGACAGTGCTCCCCATCACCCCATGTCCCTGTGATCCTGTGCCCACACATCCCCATCTCTCATATCCCTGTGTTCCCATGTATGTCCCTGTCCTCCTGTCTCCTTGTGTCCCCACGTCCCTGTGTCACATATCCCTGTGTCCCCATGTTCCTGTCTCCCATGTCCCCATGTCCGTATGTCCCTGCTTCTCATATTCCTGTGTTTCCACGTCCCTGTCTCCCCACCTACACGTCCCCATGTCCCTGTGTCACATAACCCTGTCACATGTCCCTGTCTTCTCACATCCCATGTCCCCATGTCCCTCCCTCTCATATCCCTGTCTCCCCGTGTCCCTGTGTCCCCGTGTCCCCATGTC